>VMDR010001943.1:0-105823 GCA_007922815.1 Macrotus californicus
ACTGACACAGAAAAACATCCATGATATAGTTTTTCAATATAAATAGCAAGCAGAAATGAATAAAGAAGATGTGATCTATCCATACAATAGAATATTATTTGGTAATAAAAAGAACTGATGTATTGATATATGCTTTACTATAGATGACTTTGAAAATGCTATGCTAAGTGAAAAAAACCAACTACTTTATGATCCCACATTAATGAAATGTCCAGAATGGGCAAATCTATACAGACAGAAAGCAAGTTCATGGCTGCTAGGGACGGCAGGAAAGGGAAGAGTTGAAGGGTGATGGCTAAGGGGTTCAGACATTTTTTTTGGATTAGTGAAAATGTTTTAAAGATCAACTACGAATACACTAAAAACCACAGAATTGTATACTTTAAATGGCTTTATTGTATAGTGTGTGAAGTATATCTCAAAGCAGTTTTAAAAAAGCACAGACATAAATAGTAATTAATGTGTGATTCATTTTTATTAATAAAAGAAATAAAACTAACTTCCATCCTAGAGAGACTGTATATGAATTTTTTAAAACTGCCTCTCTCTGAGTTAAGGCATTATAGGGAACTTCCATTTTTCTATGCTGTTTTTTCAAGTACATTAATACTTTTGAAAGCAGACAGAGCTAAGAAACTTTAAATTAAAAATAATGCCCAGAAGAAAGAGCACTGTAAAATAAAGGTATAAAGACAGTAAGATCAGATCATCATGGAATCTGAGAGCAATACAGGCCTTGAGAAGATCAATTTCAGGGCCGTGCAGCAGTGAAACAAGCAAGGGCTTGCATCTGGAGCAGGGAAGTAGGCCCAGGAGGATCCTTATAAAAAAGGGGGAAAGTAACAGAGAAGAGCACTCATGGGCAGAAAAGAAAGCTGATGGGAAGCTATTTCTCCTTGTTGGAACATCTGATGGAAATTGAGTACACCAGGAGCTATGAAAAGGCCAAAGGGGTAGGTATCTTAAAGGCAAAAAGATAAAGGCCTTCCTTCAGGAAGAGAGGCAAGTGAAGGAAAATTAAATAAGCAGAGATTAAAACAGTTAAGTTAATCTCCTAAGTAACTGAGTTTGCACTTAAAATATTTCTTTAGCTTTTACTTTGAGGTATTACGCATGTTACTCAAGACACTGCAGAAAGTTGTATTCTCCGTAATAAGCTTGCTTTTAGAAAAGGCATTATAGCTGTACTCTAAAAGTATCCACATCTAGAGAAAGCCTAACTACAGGGCTAAAGCTATCCTAAACAATCATCATCTAGATAGTAAGGGTGGAGCTACAGTGTCAAAGAAACAATTCACTACCAAAGGGCCATGTTTGAACCCTCGATCCAGCTCATTTATAAGTAGGTCACAGCATTCCTGAGAAGCTGCAGAAGCAGCTAAGGCAATCATCAGAACACCATGGGAAAATGACATGCCTGCCAAGTTCACTGTCTTTCCCCGTACGGGGCCTCCCCAGTCCACTTCTACAGGCATGACAGTGCCCCAGCTTCAGACTAAGCTTTTATTATTCCTAAGAGATTTTTAAAAAGTTTAAAGCATTACATGTACTTGGCTTTAAAAAAAGAAACACAGAAAGGTCTATACGAACAAATAACAATCCTCTGAAACTTTCCCATACCACCAACTCTGACCTTTAAGAGATAACTACAATATTTTACTCATTAGCTGCTTTCCTCACTTGGTAGTTACCTTCGTATGTTAATGTAATAACCTTATGCAGTCATTCTTTCTATTCATTAACTTTAGGCATTTGAAGAACTTAGCTCTCTTACCTATCATACTCTTACACCATCCTGCTGGTTTTAATAAATCAATAAACATTTATATTACCATCACTCTATAATGTTGTCATAATATAGTATCTTTTAAATATTAAAGGAAGTGCAAAATTTTTCCTCTGACTATAATCATTTATTCTTTATAGCAAAGTATAAGTTTAATTTTCATTTGTGTCTTTAACTAGATGCCTGGAAAACACTGGGTTGGCCAAAAAGTGCATTTAATTTTTTCCATAAAATTAAAGATGAATTTTTCATTTTCACCAATAACTTTATTGATTTGGATATTTTGATAATGTCAGCTCTCTCCCACGTGATAGAACATTGATTGTCCTCAATTAATGTGTTGATTTTATCATTATCAACCTCAACTGGCCACCCAACTGTGGAGCATCGTCTAGGGAGAAATCTCCAGCAGGAATCTTCGCCAACCACTTTTGACGCATCTGATCAGTCACAGCACCTTCTCCACACCCTGCACAAATCTTTTTTTTGCATTTCGGTTGCTTTTACCTTTCTTGAAATAATAAAGCATAATATGCCGAAAATGTTGTGTGTTTTCTTCCATCTTCAATATTAAAATGACTATACAAAAATTCACCAATTTTTATGTTTTTTTTAAATGCACACTGATATGACAGCTGTCACAATACAATCTAACAAAATTATTTCAAATGAATTTAAAGACAACTAAGCTCTACTAGAGCCATTGTACAGAAAAAAACCTATGAACTTTTTGGCCAACCCAATATTATGAATTTAAACCCACCACAAAATGCAACAGATCTCACTATTAGGAAGTGATTCTCTATACTTGGCCTAAATTTTCTTTTTCCTACTTATGAAAGTGAGGGAAGATGATTTGAAGGAAGGGATATCCAAATACATAAGGGATATTAATGGTAAACTGCATAACTAGGCGTAAATAAACTACCCAGATTCTTTGTGGTACAAATAAATACCAAATTGAATAAACTAGGAATCAGTGACCATCATCACTTCTGGTTCTGTGATCGTGAACGACAAGATGTCTCACTTAGCTTTTCTACACTACAGCTTCCTCCACAATGTAAAAGAACATATATACTGAGAAATATAATAAATTTTCATTTATCCCAAAGAAAACTTCCCTATGTTCAAAACTGATGCCACTAACGACCCAAGAACACTAACTGTTTTCTGAACTGTGAAAGTTTAATCATTCCCAGTCAAGTTTGCACTGCATTTCAACTCACTGAAAATGCTCATTGCTATGGTGAGCACATTAAATGCCCAGCATTTAAGTTAACTAGAACCCCATTCGCCTTTTTTGACATTTTTGGACAAATGCAGTGATTTCCATACAAAGTCACAGAAATGTGAAAGCATGACTCACACTTGGCATACAGACAGTCCATCATCGACTGCACTAAGTCCAGTTTAGCCTTGATGGAGAAGTTGATGAAGTTGGTGTCCACCAGGATGTGGTAAGGGGGGCCCAGCTGTGTGTTGTATTGGAAGAATAAGCAGGAAGAGTATTGGGGGCTGGAAGAAAAAGGAACAAAACACAAAGTAATACGTACATTGACATTTTGGTATCAATAAAAACAAGTTCCTACTTGGAACAGTTTGCCATAGATTAAGCTCCTTTTTCCTTGTTCTTGGAAGTAAATCCTGTGATTTATCCATTACCACTCTAGGGCAAAATGAGAAAAATAAGAAAAATGTGAAGAAGTTTCATAAAGTTAGATGTGTTTATTTAAAAGGAGTAACCTTTATTCTGAAGATTCAGCCTTACTCTTTTTTTGATGATACATTTTTTCTTTTCTGAAAGGCCTGTGTATTAAACAATGGCAATTACGAGCATTCGAGACCTTGCTTTCTAGCATATGTAATTAGTTGGGCTCAAATAAACTCATTTTAGGGAAAATTTTACAGCTCCATGAAACCCAAAAGCCTTCAGACCATTCCAGTTGGTATATGCTCATTAATATCACTTTTGTTTGCACAGCTGTGTACGTATAAATGACCGTGCAGATCAGTTCAGGAAAGCCTGGATTTCTAAGAGGTTTTAGAATCTTTTAAAGGAAAACTTGAAAACGTCAATTACTCACACTTCTCTTTCCTTGAGTGCACTAGGATCTTTCTTTTCTCTCTTTTTAGGTTTTAATCTATCCTTTTCTTTACTAGAAAAAAAAAGTAAATGAAATGCAGAAGATAAGAAAAAACAATAGCAGTTATAATCTCATTCAAAATTTAAAGTTTCTTTTCTTGTCTTCAGAGGAAATCTTATTTTGTAACTGCTTTACATTAATATAAGCATACTTTTCTTACATTAACATAAATATGCATGGTTTTGACCACAAATAACTGTGTGGGAAGTAGCCTGAAAGTAACATAATTAATTCATTAGACATAATTAAATAAAAAAATCTCTACCAATAACTCAAAAATTATCAGTGGATAAATGTTAGTTATACTATCATTTCTTTCTTAGTCAGATGCTCTCATAAGGACCAAAATCCACTTCCAAGCAGTGGGTAAAAACGCTGAGATTCATCTTCTAAGGACTCAGATGCTTCAACAGTAGGGAAGGGGAAGGCACCTCCACATGTCTTTTATAAAAGGTTAAAATGTAACAATATATACACAATATTTAACTTTTAACTAGAAATGAAATATTTTCAATGGGCAAATTTCCTAAAAACTACATAATAAACACATACTAAAGGCTGAAAATACAACTCGATAACTGTGAAGATGCTGATGACCACTGCATTGTACTGAGCCTCTTAAACACAATGAAGGCCAATCCTTATTTAATAACTTTCTTCGTTCTTCACCGAAGCAGGGGAGCCCTTTAAGTCCTTCTTATAATAGGAAATATCGTTCTACTCTCTTCTTCCATTATGAGATTTACAAAATGAAGACATCTAGACGTTTCCCATTCTTTCTTTCAAAAATATTTGAACATCAGGCGCTGGAGACACAAGGCAAACATATTTGATCTCACCTTCTTCCAACACTTGTAACATTTTTTCCTGTGGAATGTGGTAGTCTAACGTTAAGAACGTACAGATAATCCTACTCACTTCACAGAACTACTGGAGGCTTACATACGATATGGTAGATAAAGTACAAACAAATGGTGGGACAAGGCGGACACTTAGATGTTCAATTCCCATCCCATTCACCTGTGTACTCAACTCAGCAGCGATGCGGATGTTATACACTTGGCTATCTTATGCTATGTAAATTGAAGACACAATAATATTAAAAGCGAATACAAAACAACAACAAAAATTGTGCTACTATCCCCTCGTGATTTTTGTATTTCCGGGCAGTCTATGAGCCCAGCACGTTCCAGACACTCACAGCCTCTGATCTCTCAGACTGAGCATTCGCTTCATGGTCGCGTACTTCCTTGTTTTCTTTTGCTTCCCCTTGAAATAGAAATTTTAGAGTTAAAAGAGTTGAAAATACGCTCCATTATCTTCTTGAGTCCCTCCTTTCCTTCTGTCCACTCTTTTCCCTTCTTCCCTCAAAAACCCAGCTCGGGATCCTTTCTGCCCCAACCCAGCCCTGTGCCTACTCGCTAGAGCATAACAGGCCCTGCTTGCAGCACTTTAAGAGTTAAGATGAATTTTCGCCCAAAATATAGTCTGACAAAGCCTCTTCTCCAACCCTTCTCTCTCACCATGATCACACCGCACTCTTGTTTCTTCCGGAATTACCACTGCGCGACACTTTTGCGTCATCCATCTACTGCTTCCGGCAAAGGATAGCCCGGAAGCGGAAGTCGCTTTGGGAAACGTAAAAGCCCGGAGCCGGTTCCCAGCCCAGGCGAAGATCTGTACTTGGATCTCCAGTCGGAGGGTCGAGGGCAGGTCTTCTGCGGTGGGTTGCTGCCGCCTGTCAGGGCAGCAGAGCAGAGACGTCACCGCTCTGCAGCCTCCAGCTCTGGTAACGTTTCTCTCCTTCACCACTCCCGCACGGGGCAGAGTCCAGAGGATCTTTCCTGCCCCAGAGTTCCAGGGAGAGGGAGGACAGGGGCGGAATTCTGGGTTGTCCAGTAGTTTTGGGAAACACATTCTCCTCATCCTACAGCGCTGGGCGTCAGGTCTCTATCGTGCAACTCGGAGGCTCCGGTTCCTGCTTGGTTCTCCTAGCCGGCGTGGTACTTCGTGTAGCAGGGTGGACGGCTCTCAAGATTCTTCCCGAGTAAATACCGTGTATGCCTGTCGGTGAAGAGAGGGGGTGAAGCAGCGTTTGAGGGTCTTCTTTAGACTGTCTCTAGAAAATTGGGGCATAATCTTGCATATGTTACTAGTTACCAAACCAGGAAAATGATGGGAAATAATTGACATTTATTTGGTGAAGCTTTGATGTCATCTTTAATTGAAAAGGGTTTTGGAGAACAAGAAGGGAAAGATAACTTTCATTTTTTGAATACCTGCTATGTACTCCGGTGATTACTCCTTTTGGAGATCACGTCCCCCTTGAAAGTTTATGGGAAGCCAGGGGTGATTCTTTTTAAAATGGGTCCACAGACAGTATTTGTCATACAGTTTATGAGACTCGTGGACTCTGAAGTCCATCCGTGGACACCCTAGGTGTCTGTGAACGTATCCGTATCTTGTATACTGTACTTGACACTTTACAGTTGCATTCTTTGACCTTCACAATGACTTAAGTATCCTCATTTTACATATGGCGAAACCGAGGCTCAGACTTATTCAGGGGTTTGTTCGAATGGAAAGCCTGGACTTTTCTTATTGCACAAAGCTATCTTAGTATTTGAGATCCGAAAAGGTTTTTAGGTTAAAGTAAAAAAAGCTGACCATTGCATGACCCTTGCTATTAAACATAATGTATTGGTTAACATCAACTTTGGGGTCTGACTGATGGGGCCAAAATCCACGCTCTGCTTCTTATGAGCTATATGACCACTGGGTGAGTTACACTACCTGTGCCTCAGTTCTTCATCTGCAAAATGAAGATGCCATTAGGGCTAAATGAGTTAAAACGTGAAGTGCCTAGAATAGTGTGCCCACCACAACTAAACCCTGTTAAAGTGTTTTTGTGTTGTTGTCATTGTGTCTTCCATCATGGAGTATGTGGTGGTGGTGGAATTTTATTTTGATTGTATTTTAATACATTTGCTCTATTTTGGAACTTAAATGTGTTGATAACCTGAAGAACCTTATTAAGTTTTCAGTTCTTGAAAAGCGCAATTGAAGGAGGATTACACATGCTGATTTGAGTTCAGACAGTTTTTGTTCTGCTGCTTCTTTCTCTTTTAGACATACGTGCATTTAGATAGCTTTGCAGGTCACATATATGACTTTGTGGGCTCTGGATTTTTGATGTTGAAGTAGTTTTACTATTCAAGTATCTACAGATACTGTATGTGCCTCTTGCAGTCACTGGAAGTTCCTAATCTTTTCAGAACAGCTTGTCAGCCAAACCGTCAGGCATAGGTAGAGCTGACAGTGACCACTTTTTTGATACATTAGATCTTCTGGGTTATTAGGCAATAAGCTTTTTAAGTGAACATAACTAGTTGTTTGTTTTTTAAAAACATTTGGAGAATGATTAGTATATATAGGTTTAGAGGGAAAATTGCATATAATTAAATAGTTACTGGCATTTAGATTCAGGCATTGGAAAACTAAAAAAACACCTGGTAATGTGTACTCTGAATTTTGGAATCCATGAACGGTAATAAATTTAAAAAAAAACAAGCCAAACAGTGTGTAATATGTATTCTGAGAATTTTCTGATTTTTCTTGATTGTTAATACTTGATAGGGAGTTAAGTTAGCGCAGGAACGCCACGGGGGATGAGAACACGCTTGGAGAAATGCGTTTGTGTTGCGTGGTAACCTCACTGCGATGTGAGGTTCTTACAGTCTGAGATGCAGGTGCTCAGATACTCGATAGCCTGTGTTGATGGTGATGGGAGGAAGAGGTCTGTGTTGCTTGGTGTTGGGAGGGAGCAGAAGTAGTTACGTTCGTTGCGTTCTTGTGAGAAATAAATGAGTGTAGCTCTTCTCAGCAGTCGAGGGCTGTTTTGTGTTTTTCTGCAGTCTTGAACTGGAAAAATTGCTCAAGGCATTCATCCCACAGTTTCAACTCGTAATTGGGCTCATGTACTAATTGATCTAACTTACCCAGTTAAGTTGATAACAAATTTCTTTATAAAATTGTGGATGGTGAAAGATTCCATAAAGAATATCTCGTAATTCAGAGTTAGAAAGTTAGAGGTAGATTCATTTTTTTTAACCGTTTGAGTCCCAAGCAGCGCGATCGCGCTGCTGACAATACCCCCTGGGACTCAAACGGTTAATGACCATCAAGGGGAAAAAAATGAATTCACAGATATTTTCTTTGTTTTTAAGTTATGGTTTTTACACATATTTTTATCTCATGTAGCCTGAGGTGTTTTTTTTTTTCTCTCAAAAATTATTAGGTGCTGGTGATTATTTTTCAGTTAACTTGATTGCCTCCTAAATGTGGTAGCATGGTGTACAGCATGCTTTGCTCCCAAGGTATTGATTTTTAAAAAAGATTTTATTTATTTTTAGTGAGAGGGGAAGCGAGGGAGAAAGAGAGGGAAAAAAACACTGATGTGAGAGAAAAACATCACTAGATTGCCTCTCGCATGTCCCCAATAGGGGACCTGGCCTGCAACCTAGGCGTGTGCCCTAACTGGGAATCCAGCTGGCGACCTTTCAGTTTGTTGGGATGATGCCCAACCCACTGATCTACACCAGTTAGGGCCCAAGGTATTCATATTGAATTGGCTTGTAAGGATGCTTCAGAGGTACATCACTGCTGAGTATTCATTCCTTTAGAAGGCATTTTTTTAGGGCCCATTCTGCCCTAAGCAATGTGTTGGTTTCTCTTCAAGAGCTCAGGCCTGTATTGGAGAAAGATTTGTGAACAGATAAAGTATGGTAGGTGATTGACAAGAGATATGCAAAATAAAACATTTTAAAGGATTTACTCTACCTGTTGATTTTTCTGCAAGTGCTCCAGGTCAGAGTACTGTTGTATTATATTTATTTAATACTATAACAGATCAAATTGTATGACCTTATTGGATTCTAATATATCATTTTACCTTTTAAATGACTTTAGCCATCAAATAGCGTAGGTTTAAATTTCAGTTATCTTTCTTTGGTTTCTTTTTATTTTAGGGAGTTCCTGAATGTTTATCCCTCACTGACATTCTTTTCTATAGTTGTTTTTAAACTTTTGAGGTTGTTTCTCTTACCGTAGCTTGTGCGTGAGCCTGAGGCCTTGATAAGGTGTTATGCCATCATGCTGTTTTCCTGGTGGGACTCTTGAAGCCTGTTCTGAAATTATGGTTTAATAGAAAGGGGTGAGTATTCATTTACTTATAAGAAACCAAATAGCCATGGTAGATATGTTTTGTCACTTAGCCTGATTTGAACAGTGCCATATGATTTTAATACGGATTTTTGTTACCTTGAATAGTTGAGGAATTTGCTTTTCAGAGCTTGTAGCTGATGCATTCATTTCAGTGCAGTTTGCTTTTGGTGTTGAGATGTTAATAGTCAGCATCTGTTCATTGTACGGTGTATTCATTATCCTTTTTGGCCAGAGATCAGGTAAAGGTAATCCAATAATATGTAACATATGTTTTCATTAGTGTCCCCTTGTTTTTATCCAGAGATCCAGCCCAGGTTATTTAAACCCCTCTCTGTCCACTCAGGAAAGTTCAACTCGAAGGATTCCCCTTGGTGTATGTGGAGAAGCTATTAAGAAAAGAAAACAATTAAAACCTCCCAACAGAGATATAGTTTTTCATGGTTTGGTAAAGAAGGAAATCCAGCCAGGCTGCCTAAATGGTTTATAGTAAGGAATTAAAAAAGGATTTAAAAAAACATATCAATCAAACATTAACCTGAATTGGGGCAGTGACTAGGAAGGCATCATCAGAATCCTAAAGGGGAGTGAGAATGTAAAGTGGGGAATCACGTGGAATTTTTTTGAAGCTATTTTATTTTGGAATAATTTTAGATTTACAGAAAAGTTGCAGAGATGGTACAGAGTTCCTGTATACCTTTCACCCAGCTTCCCCTGATACTGTCTTACATAACTGTGGTGCATTTGTCACTCTAAGAAATTAGCCTTGGTACAATAATATTAACCGAACTACAGCCTTTCTTTTGGATTTTCCACTGATACCCCTTTACTGTCCCAGGAGGCAGTCCAGGATACCACATTGCATTTAGACCGCGTGTACTTTTGATAGCTAGGTTGGGGTTTCCAGTGAGCTGTTTCTGTGCCATGGATGTGACCCAGCAATCTCCTGCTGAAGAGAAAGTTATTAACCATGTGAGTAAACAGTACTGCACAGGGAGTGTTTTGTGCCCTTTGCTTCCCAAAGCACTGTTAACTCAGTGGAAGAGTTGTCTTTGCTCCTGGGAGCGTGGTGTGACGTTTTCTGAGAAGCTAAGAACTGATCCTGATTGAGGGGCCCTTCCTGGGCTCTACTAACACTGTGTGCTCATCTTATAGATTTTACTGCGTGGACCTATCACATTATTTTCTTGTGTGTCTTCTTACTGGCCTGTATGTTTCTAGGGGGTTCCTCATTTTGGAACCCCCAGGGCCAACATACTGCTTGGCCTGCGGTTCCTAATGCACATTTGAAGAAATGAACAAATCCTTGTGTTGGTAACATTGATTATTAGGTTTTGTTTTGAATACCTTCAGTGTTGTTTCTTCTTTAAATCGGGCTATTTAGGTTGCCATTTCTGTGGCTTGTTGACTTTGTCTTCCTGGAGAGAACCATAGAATGTGCATTTACGGCTGCTCTTCCTTCTGATTATATAAATAATTTTCCTTAAAAATAAGAGTAGAATTAAAAGGAATGGGTGGTGGTAGAGGTAAAGTTTTGTTAGCTTTCAAGTGTACATGTGGCAGTTTCAGTTCCACCCCCCCAGGCTGTAGACCTGGCCGGGTGCCTGCCTTTCCACGCAGAGTTAATGAAATGACAACTTTGTAGGCTTATTGAGGGAGACAGCTTGTCAGATTCAGAGAATTAGTTTAAAAAGTTTTCTGTTGTGGCCAAGATTCAGTGGCCCAGGGTCAGTTAAGCATGAAAGCCGCCATGGTAGGGGAGCCCAGGAGCCAGCCCTGATCCTGTGGGTCGGGGTGGTAGAGGCATTTGGTAAACAGACTGAACACCGGGACAGAGGGGGCTGTAGATGGGAGCTGCTGTTCCTGACCAGACTAACGACTGTGACACTGTGACAGGGCATAGATAAGCCAGCTTTCTGTTTTTTTCCCTCTAGGTGTCTATCTCACAAAGCTACAAAATGAGCAATGATTACATTGTCACTTCTCCCTGTTCTTCTCACATTAGCTTAGGATCCCTTTTTCTCCTTTCTCGGAACTGCTGAGAATGGCAAACTGTATTCCAGGGGTGCAGTTGAATCTAAACTGTGCTTTCCTGAATACCGTTCACTTCATTTCGAGGCTGAAATGTACATTTTGAGTCTAAAAATTTACTATTATCTTGGTGAGCCTAACCTTTAAAGCCTAAATTTTCTTTTAACCAGGGAATGATAACTTTTCCAGCCTCACATCAGGTCACAGTGACTCTGTACGGTGAGAATAACCTTATAAAAGCTTCCCCTGAAAACCGGAAGGGTAAGTAGTTCATTGTCCCTGGCTTAACCTGAAAGGTGCGTGCTCTGGGGTTTGGAATTTTGTTGTTTTAAGAACCAGCATCAGGCGTCCAAAGGTTTTATGTCAGCTTGAGGAGAATTGAGCGACTAAAACCTTAGCTAAATTTAGAAATTCAGTACCATTTATTAGTTGAAGAGGGGGAAAAATCTGTTAAAAGATAAAAATCTTTCCAAATTCTGAAGTAGACTTACATAGTGCTTGGTAATATACAAGTTGAATTTTAAAGAAACAAAGGGATAATAAAACTGAGTAACTAATTATGAGATGAATGGAACGCAAGAGTTTTAAAACTCAAAATTTTTGAGAAGAGCCCTGGCCGGTGTGTCTTGGTTGGAGCGCCGTCCTTTAACTGAAAGGTTGTGGGTTTGATTCCCCGTTGGGGCACATGCCTGGGTTGCAGGTTTGATCCCCAGTCCGGGCATGTCCGATTCTCATCGGGTGCATACAGGAGGCAGCCAGTTGATATATTTCTCTCTCCTCTCTCTCTAAAAGCAATGAACAAAATGTCAGGTGAGGATTAAAAAAAATTTTTTAAGAGATTGTCTCTTATGAAACTTAGATAAAACTTCTAGAAGAAAACGGAAGAAAATCCTTGTGACCTTTAGTTAAGCAGAGATTTTAAAAAGAAATATGACACAAAAAACACAGACTATAAAAAAAATTGATAAGTTGGATTTCAGCACATTAAAAACTTTTACTCCTGTTTTTAAATCCTCACCCAAGGATATGTTTGAACTGAACAGCAGTCTTTGGTGTTTGGGTGACGCTCCAATCCACTGGGCACCTGGCCAGGGCGAAACCTTTGCTCTTTTTACACAACACTGTTAACAAAATGAAAAAAAGCCACAGGAAATGTTTGCCGAACACATATCTAGTAAAGGACTTGTATTCAGAATATATGAAGAAGTCTTACAAGAAGACAAACAGCTCAGTTTTTTAAAATGGCAAAAGAATTAGATACCAAAGAAGGCTCACACATAAGCAAAAAGCACATGAAAAGACACTTAATGTTGTTAGTCCTTAGGGAAATGCAAATTAAAGCCACACTGAGATGCCACTTCAGCCCTGTGAGAGCAGGTAAGATTTATAAGATTGACAGTAGTTGGCAGATGTTGGTGGGTGGAGCGCATACATCGCAGGTGGAAATGCAGGGTGGCACGGCCACGGTGGAGAACAGCCAGGCAGTTTCACGTAAGTTACGTAGTGTGTACTCATCATATGACCCAGCTCTTTATTACTCACCCAAGAGACATGGAAGTGTGTGTTCACACACAGACTTGTACTTGAACGTTCATAGGGGCTTTATCCACAGTAGCCCCAAACTGGATGGAAGCCAGACGTCCTTCAGCTGACACGTGGATAAACAAACTGACGTGTCCATATAGTGGACTGCTACACAACAGCAAAGAGGAACGAACTACTGATATGACATGTGACAATGTGTAAGATCTAAAAACCATTATGTCACGTGAAAAGAATGCCACGCATAGAAGACTAAACCAGTCAGTCCCTCAGGTGCAGCCAGTGCCATCTGCCTCATTTACTGAAGTTGGGCTCCTGTGGCCTGGGCACAAGCCACCACCACTGCTGGCAGTCCAGAAGCTGGGTTTGCACAAAGAGCCGTATCTCTCAAGACACTCCTGTATGCCACGACACCTGGGTCACCTGAGTCTAGGTTCCAGTCTGAACCAGTCCTCCTTCCCCTTATACTCCTTGTCTTGTTCCCAAGAGCGGCTGAATTCCTTCCTCGTCTCCGTGGATCTCCGTTTTATATCTGAGGTCACTGAAGAGAAGTAGCTTATCAGTCAGTGGTGCGATCAGTGGTGCGATTCATGCTCTTGACCACTGTGCTGAAGGTATTTAGGGTCAGTCGCTCTTTAGCTGCAGGTGGTCTTTCTAAACACAGTGCATTCATAATGCTGAGCTTTTCATCACTCCCTTTCTGGACTCAGTACTCTTGCTTATGTTGTTCTTTCTGCCTAGGATACTAGTCTTTTCCTTTTTTCTGCCCATTGCAAATACTTACTCATTCTTTTTTATTTATTTACTAAAGATTTTATTTATTTTTAGACACAGGGGAAGGGAGGGACAAAGAGGTAGAGAAACATCAATGTGTGGTTGCCTCTCACACGCCCCCTACTGGGGACCTGGCCCACAACCCAGGCATGTGCCCTGACTAGGAATCGAACCCGCAATGCTTTGGTTCACAGGTCAGCACTCAATCCACTGAGCCACACCAGCCAGGGCTTACTCATTCTTAAAGAACAGCTATATTATTTCTCCTATGAAGACCTTCCCTCTGTCTCAGGCAAAGTTATCTCTCTCCTTCCTTTGCCCATTATACGTTGTTCATTCCTCTTTTGTGGTACTTGCCACATTGTATTAGCTATCTCCCACCCTTTCTTATTTATTCTCATTACTTCAGCTTTTGGCACACAGCCTGGCATACAGCAGATGCTCAAAAAATATGAAATGAATGAACACTACAAAAGAACCTAAAGTTGTTGGTAGTCATTGGGGGAAGATTGTAGCAGAAAAAATAATTCTGTGTACAATGTGAGTATGTGGGGTGGGTGGTGGTAGACCAGAAGTTGTGTGGGAGTTTAGTGCTTTTCAGACTGCTCAGCTCGGGTACCTCTAGTGCTAGGGGATGTTGGGCATGGAACCCCCGGGGGCTGGGAGCAGAGCTTCAAGCATCCTTTTTGCCTCAAGTACAAAATAACTGTGGATGTTTTTTAACATATCCATGTTTTATCTTTAGAAATGCATATTTTGCATCCTATTTTATTATCTGTGAATTTGTTTTAACATGAAAATACTTTTTCTCCTCACCTACCTCATTTTCTAGTAACTAGATGCTGCAGGAACATGTGTCATTTCTCCTCTGGTTTCTAGCACATTCTGGCATGCTCCAGTGCCCAAATCTGGAAAGCATGGAATGGGGTTATAGTCTAATATGGCACATTCTAGCTTTCTGCGATTTGGGGATTGTCTCCTCAGGAGTATTATGTCATGGAACTGGGGAGGGTGAGCTCATTCTGTTCTAACGCGGCTGTTCCTGGAAGGCTGTAGTCAGTTGGAGGCACCTCATTACCAGATCACTGGGGACTAGCTGGAGAGAGTTCACAGAAGACCCACAGGAATGATTAAGAGACTGGAGGGGCTGACTGATGAGGAAAGAATATAAATGAAAACTGTATAACTTGGCTGAACCAAGATAGCAGGGATACACAGCTATGTAAATATCCCAAGAGTATAAACTTAATGGGGGAGGGCAGTCTTTTATGGTGGGATTTTGGGGTGGGGAGAATAAACCAAGGGTGGAATTAAGCAAAGGAAGATGTAAATTAATAATCTGAAGTGCCCTAGCTGGGTGGCTCATTTGGTTGGAGTGTCAACCCTTACTCCAGGTTCGATCCCCAGTGTGGGCACTTACGGGAGGCGATTGATCGATGTTTCTTTCTCACATTGATGTTTCTCTCTCTCTCTAAAATCAATAAATATATCCTTGGGTGAGGATTAAAAAAATAATAGGGTAATCTAGTATCTGATGGCACACTTTATTTCTTGGTACCTCCTTAGTTAGACCACTAACCTGTGGGTCTTTTGCTAATTGATTGATTTGGTTTTTTGAATTTGATTTCCCTGGGCTCCTGGGTGGCGCTTCTGTGTAGAGAATGCTGGAGGCTACATCCTGGCACGCCAGTGTCTACTTTTGTCCTGCCTTGTTCTGTGGAACTCACAGGGGGATGCGTGGAACTCCTATGTGTTGCCACGGCCTCTTTATTCACGACTTCTAAGTGGACTTGCATGTCGTTTTTTCCACAGCTTTTTAGAATAGCACTTTAAAAGTAGGGAGTGAGGTAGTGATATGTATTGTAATCATTTTAGAGACCTCGATATAGTGTTTGGTTCCTGAGGGTACTGGTTTAGGAAATTACAGCCTTGGTGAAATGCAAGCATGTTTGCATGAAACACATACTTTGGGGAAATGATTGTATAAAATTCCTACTTGGGGTGTGAGAGGCATAAAACTTTTAAATAACAGTTGAAATTAGCCAGGAGAAATATTTGCAAAATGTTGCTCTTAAGTGGGGAGGGTAGAACTGGAAGAAAATGATTTTATGCTCTTTTGATTTACACAGATGAGTTCATGACTAAGACCTCTACACCAGAGACTGGTAAACTTTTGGTAGAGGGTCAGATAGGAAAACTTGGTAGGCCGCACGTCTCTGCTGCGACCGCTTAACCCCGCTGTCGTAGTGCTACAGCAGTCACAGGCCACGTGTAAACGAATGACCGTGGCTGTGCTCATTCTCTTTTTTACAAAACTTTTTTTTTAAACAAAAGCAGGCAGCTGTCTGGATTTGACCTGCTGGCTGTAGTTTGCCAACCCTGTACTAGACCCCTTGCTCTTTAACGCTCAATCTGCAGACCAGCAGCATCAGCATTACCTGCGAGCCTGTTAGGGATGCAGATTGTTGGGTGCATCCCTTCTCTGGCTCACGGCTGTGGAGTCTAGACCATGCTTCTCAAATTTTAACGTGCGTAGGACTCACCTGGGAGTCTTGCAGAAGTATATGCTCTGAGAAAGACTCTGAACATCATTCTAGCCACTGGGAGGCAAAGATGATTAAGACCCAGTCAGTTTCCTCAGGAAGCCCACAGCCCATTAGGATAGACTGCTGTATAAACAAATAATTATAATATAGACTGATAAATGCTGTAGTAGAGGCACCACCAGCATAGGAGTATCACAAAGAAGGAGGTGCTTAGTTCTGCCTGGCGTCGGGGAAGCCCTGAGAAGGGCCTAGGAGTTGGACCAGGAGGGGAGGTGGTGCTTGAGTCGAGGCTTGAAGCTCATTAGAGACACTAAAGCATTGGGGGCGGTGGATGGGGGGCTGGTACACATGGTAGTTCACGGTGGGGCACAGTAAAGATACTAGAACTACAAGTTACTCGATTTAATAATCAAATAGCTAATCACAGGGTTGGAGGCCCACTGAGATCCCAATGAACAGAAATAACAGTTTAGTACATTCTGTTATCTTTAGCTGATTTTTTAACTGTTTCCTTATTTGAAAAAAGGATATCTTGCCTGTTCTTTTCCCTTTTTAGAAAAAGAAGTATTCTCCAGAATTAGAAACTTTTTATATGTTCTTGCATCAGTGAGAATTTAGAACACTTAAATGTAGAGGTAGAAAATAAAAATGATTTATAATTCCATGCATCAAGAGATGACCGCTGTTGACATCTTTGTGTTGTTCCTTCCAGGCCTCTCTATGTAATGTAATATTTTTAAAAATGGGCTCATGCAATGTAAATAATTTTTTGCTTGCTTTTTCATTTAACATTTTATTTGTGAGTGATTCCTTGTGTTGTTATTCTTTAAAAGTGTCATTTTTTAAAATGCTTATATTGCATTCTAATGGATCTCTTATAGTTTATGTAACTCATCTCTTGTTTGCAGATCCTTTAAGTTGGTTCCAACAGCTAGTTGACCCAGGTTTTGGCTCATGTACTTGGCAAGTCTATCACCATATTTTAAAATAAATACATATACGCATACTTATTTATCTTTAATTATAAAAGTTTGCCAACTTGTTTGATCTGCTGGGCTTTACTCATTTTATTCTTGTGCTTTTATTAGCATTTTGTATTTTCTTTCTTGGTTTCCCATGGTAAAGAGGCCGTAGAGTATTCATTGAAAGCATGGATTCTGGGTGCAGGTTGTCTGGGTTTGACTCAACTCGACTACTTAGTTGTGTGTGATCTTGAGAGAGTGCCTCAGTTTCCTCATCTGTAAAACAGGGATAATTAGATCTCTCTCGGGGTTGTGAGTTAATACACATGAAGCCCTGAAAACAGTTCCTGCCATGCATTGGGTTGGCCAAAAAGTTCATTTGGTTTTTTCCATAGGATTTCTCTAGTAGTGCTTACTTGTCTTTAATTTCATTCAAAACAATTTTGTTGGATTGTATTGTGACAGCTGTCATATCAGTGTGCATTAAAAAAATCAAAATTGATGAATTTTTGTGTAGCCATTTTAATATTGAAGATGGAAGAAAATAAGCAACATTTTTGGCATATTATGCTTTATTATTTCAGGAAAGGTAAAAATGCAGCTGAATCATAAAAAGAGATTTGTTGAGTGTACAGAGAAGGTGCTGTGACTGATCAGACATATCAAAAGTGGTTAGTGAAGTTTTGTGCTGGAGATTTCTCGCTGGACAATGGTCCGCTGTCAGGCAGACCAGTTGAAGTTGACAGTGATCAAATCAAGGCATTAATTGAGGACAATGAAATTAAACCACGTGGGAGAGAGCCAACATACTCAAAATACCCAAATCAATTAAGTTATTGGTGAAAATGAAAAATGTGTCTTTTATTTTATGGAAAAAAATAAATGGACTTTTTGGCCAACCCAATAGAAAGAGACTATGTCTTTTCACTTTGTGATTAGTAGGCGTGTCTCGTTTGTTTTATGGTGACTATTTGTGTGCCCTGCAGTAACTTGCTTTCTGCTACGTTAGTTCATGACTGTCTTTGAGTGGCAGACTTAATTTACTGAACTGTATTACTTAGTGACTTTATCTTGAAAGTTCCCAAATTTTCCCTCTCACTCATAGTAGCAAGCTTTACTGTTTGGAAGATAAGATCAGCGTTGTTTAACCAGGTCTTGGAAATGCACGGGGAGGCCCTCTGTGACCTGTCCCTGCCTGTCCGCTTGGTTTCATTTCTCTTCGCCTTGCTGCCAGACCTCGTGCTCCAGCCCCATCAAACAGGAAGTGGGCATGTGGTTGTGTGAGGCTCACTCTAAAGCTGCGCTTTAGTTTGCTTCTCCTGAAGGGCTGGAATCAGCTGTAGCGCTGGAGCTTCCTCCGGGGAGTAACACAAGGCATGAGGTTGCTGCTTGACTTCTGTGGAGTTTTAATTGGGAAAACTTGGTTGCAGTTTACCTGCCCGTGGTTATTTTTAGTGTCCCGGGGTTTCCACTGCCTGTTCCACCTCCTCTTTTTTTGTTTTCTGGGATTCTTTTTCAGAAATGAAAACCTGTCCTACCAACTCTTTTTTCTCTGTAGGATTGGATCCTGAGACAGAACAGATGCATCCTTTGGCAGATGCTGGCGCATTGCACTAGAGAAAGAAGCCCAGGGATGAAATGTTTTGGGGTTATATTTCTTCACTCTGGAAGCCATCCAGTTTGTTCCAGGAACATTGATCGTCTGCTTCTTTGACATACCCTCAATGAAAGTCTGATGGACAGACACTTTCCGTTGACCTTGTGGCTATTTTCTCTCATGTGGAAGTTGAAGACAAGGTGAGAGGGCCAAGTTACCTGCTTTGGTGAATAGGAGTGCTCCACTGGGTTCTTAGAACATGGGCCCTCGTTTAAAGGTAAGGCAATCATTAGTTAAGATTCACATGTTTCTGAGATGCTGAACATGAACTCAGTGACCAGTTCCTCTACCTTTTCGGCTAGGAAAAACTGTTGAAGTACACAGTTGCAATTACTTGGCTCCCAGAAGAGCGTCTTTGAATATAAAGAATCAATTCTCTGTTTCTGGAAAATGACTTTTCACAACTGATCTTCAATGTTAGGGCTAAAATTTATTTGATATAATTATGAATCTTTATACTCCAAAAAAAGCAAAGAGTTTTAGAATATGTATATCAATCAACTTTCTAACATTCTCTTGAGACAGGTATTTTCAAGTATTTCCTGCCGTCTCCTGCTTTTGTAGGTAATGTGAGCCAAAGTGCTGGAATATTAAGGAACTTGCTGGGGATCTTTTAGTAAGCACGTGACATTTCTGCAGTAGATAATTGGTACTGCATTCCATTTTCCTCTGTCATGCTTTATTTTTATTTCAGAAGATTTAAAAGGGGGCCGTAAGCATTTATCTTTCTAATTTTAGCTTCATGGTAAGTTTCTCACCGCAAGATTGGATAATGTTCTTCATACCTTTTTTTAAATTTTTTTTTTAAATCTCCTTTCTTCACAAATACTTCACTATCCCTGTGACTCCATTCTTTTTATTATTGACTATCGTGTGAGGTTGAGAACACTGGGATTCAGAGTGACGTGACTTGAGTCTCAGCTCTGTCACTTAACCAGCTGGGAGATGTTTAGCAAGTTAACTTTCCCAAGCCCAGCTTTAAAAAAAAAAATCTGTAAAATGAGAATAGTAATGCTTATTTTACCAAGCTGTTGTGGTGGCAATTACTTAAGCTGACATGTAAAATACTTGGTGCAGTGTTTGGCCCATGATGAGTAGATCAATAAGGGGGTTGTATGTTATTAGTATGTAATAACTAGTAGGTATTACATACTACTCTTATCCTGCCAGCCTAGGGTATCAGTTTGCTGAAGTGCATAAGAATAAGAGCACTAAAGAGAGGAATTTGACAACAAAGTATTCATGCAGCTGAATTGCAAGAAATAGTATGGCAGAGGCTTACCATACTACTTCTTTGTGCTTGAATTAGACTTGGGAAGAGCTCCAAAATAATTTTATGAAGGAGAAGTGTGAGCAGCAGACAGTGGAGGGTGCTATGGAAACTGTTGTAGAAAAGGAAAAGCTCAAGATGAGGAAGATAAGAGAGGAAGCTAGGACCATAAAAACTGGGGACCGTGCCATGCATGAGAAGTCGTGATTCCAGGCATGGCTATCTGATACACGCTTGTAGCACTGAAAGAAATGGGCCACTTTTGGTGTGAACAAAGCAGTACAGTCACTTGGCCCTGGCTCAAGTGACTATACTGCTAATTAGAGAAGTCTTTTAAAAAATCTATCTAAAATGAAGGTCCTATCTGGAAAACTCTTGATCCCTGGACACTCTGGAAAAAGAAAAAAACAGACATTTGACCCTGTTCATTCAAATCTTCTACTTATATTTATCGCAATTACTGTATGCAGTCATGTTGGACGCTGTGGAGAATTTTTAACACTAGTCTTTGCCTCGTGTTGTTTACCACTCAAATGGAAAATCAGAAAGGACTAAAAGAGAACATTAGTGGTATAAGGGAATTCAGAGGAGATCTGTAGTTTTCAAATAGAGGGTCAGGGAATATTTCAGGGAGGGGAGATAGGGTTTTCCCTCAACTTCAGGGTTAGGAGATATTTTATGGGTAAAGACTGAGATGGGAGAGGATAGTTTAGGCACAGGAAATGACTTTTGCAAAGGCGTGGAGATGGGACATTTCAGAGCTTATATGTGAAAGTGTAAAGGATCTGATTTGGACAGATCAGAGATTTTCAACCTTTTTCATTCTCATGGAACATATAAGTGAATTAATCATTAATTTTCTGTGGCACACCAAAAGATATATTTTTGCGGATCTGACCAAAAAAAGAAAAGGTATAATTTCTGATTCATTCACACTGGAGGGTCCTTGTTGTGGTGGCTGTTGTCATTTTCTCATTGGACAGTCTAAAGGAAAAGAGGTCAGTGCCCCTGACTAAATAGTCAGGTATTGTGTGTTTTAAAAATTCTCGCAACACGCCCGTTGAAAATTGCTGGGATGAATCATTGGACAAATAAGGCATTGTAGGTGATGGGGCCAAGGAGAGTATTGTCGGGTGGGGTCGGAGCAGCAACAGAGCAGAGAGGGCATGACAGGGTCAGTAAGAGGGCAGAAAATGCCTACAGAAGAGGTAAAATCTGGCAGAGATTTGAGGAGTCACCCTGAAAGGATACCCTGTGCTCATAGACAAAGGTAGAGAGGCTTTGTGACAGCATTCAGGAAGAAACAGAAAAGGGGAAATGTAAGTTCAGAAGGGGACCATGGGTAAAATTGGCAGATGGGGACATACCATTGGGGAGGTTTTTGAGAGTGATTGTAGAAAAGTGGGATATTTTGTAAAGGTCAGATCAATGAGTGATGAGTTGACAGAGCTAACTCCTTGCTCACAAGGAGGTTTTAAGAAGAGTTGTTTGGGAAAAAGTGGTAACTGGTATGCTGAGTTTTAAATAATAAAGGGAACTGGAGTGGAAATGTAGAATTGACCTACCGGACAAGGTCTAGGTAATCCAGGTCAAAGGTGATGATTTGACTGAGAAAGAAATGCGTGGGGCAGAAATGGACAAGGACTCAACAAGGTCAAATTCATTACTGCCAGCCTCAGGAGGACTGAGACTGTGGCCATTCTACACTGGATTTATTGGATGGATTGTTTTAGGGTGAATTTTAACTTTGTGTTTTAAGAATTTTCAGACATAAAATTAGAATAGTACAAAGAACTCCCATATAGGCAGAGATTTTTAGTACAGTAAGAGAAGGCATGCCTTTTGTAATTCTGATCCATTCCCATCCCAGTGTGGGCCAGTAGAGAGGTCCCGAGTCTCCGGTTGTCTCTGAAGCAAAGGAGTAGTGATACTACTACTACCATTGATAATTATCATCATCATTAAAACTGAGAGCTCACTGTGTGCCAGGCACAGTTACAGGCTGTTACATGTGTTAACTTATTTAGTCCTCATAACACCCCTATTAGATACACACAGATATTATCTTCATTTGATTGATAAGGAAACTGGCACTCTGTAGAGAGATTAAAGAACTTGTCCAGGGTCACACAGTCAGTGGCAGAGAACGGACTTGAACCCAGGTAGTCGAGCTCTAAGAGTCTATGCCCTCATCCTTTGTATTATACTCTTTTTAGACTGTTTGATTTTGCAGTCTTGGTAGCGGTGGGGAGCATATTGAAGTCCTGTCGCGCTAAAGGAGATGGTGCCATTGAAATGATTAAATCTCAACTCCTTATGCAGCAGTGAAGCCTAGACAGGTCGCAGTGGTACAGCTCTGGAACTGGTCTCCCGGCTGCCTCTTTCAGAAATGGTTGTCCTTGTCAGAGATAATACCCAGAAACTGTCCCAGCCCTTAATGACATGTGCCATAAATTTGGCATTGCTCTTATTCCATCAAGAAGCAAGAGACTTGAGACCGTAAATTCTATAACATAAGCCACACGTACTGCATTTTCTGCTGAGTGTTAGTAACTTCTCTGAGGACTAGAAGTGTCACATCCAGGACCAGATTGTATGGCATCTAACAAGGGAACACCTCCAGCAGTTACACTGCCAGTTTTGGCCCGAGTTATCCAGCACATCTTGTAAGGTGCAGATGGATGCTTTCTGAGAGATGGTAGCAACTTCTCAGCATAGGGTCCCAGGACATGAGATACTTATGTGGGAAAGAAACTCAGCAATTGTGATCCCACATTTTGGATCTGTATAGTTCCTCTTTATAATAGACCCTTTTGGGAGCAGCTTAATCCATATGATTGCTAATGTTCCCTGTGTGGATTTCTTTTCTGGAAGGACTTTAGCCTAAACAGAGATTTCTGTGAAACTTGACATGGCCATTCCTCAAATTACCTATTCCCCATGGATCCTGTTCGGTATGTTGTTATCAAAGGAACTAATGCCATTTTCTGTCTCTTAAATTCTTTTCACGCAATCAGACATAAGAGCATACCCTCTTGAAAAAAAAGTTGCTTTGGTCCCTTCCAAGTCTGAGCCTATAAATTTTCAGCTCTCTTGTCCCAAAATAGCATTCTAGTGCTGATAAAAGTTTCTGGGTTGAGAAAATATTGATAATTTTAATACATATTGACTCTGAAAGAAAGAGTAAATTCAGTGCATTGTAGAATAGAGAGCATATATAGTTTATAAATTAAGATCAAAAGTCAGCAATAAGATACGTCCATCAGAGTATATTGCATTTTTTTCTTGGCAGTACCTTGGGTGGTTCAAGTGAGTAATGATGATTGAAGTCTTATTTTGGAAACAGGTTTAACAACAATGAAAGTTTACCCTCAGACCCTAGCCCCGGTTGGACTTGTTCTGGCCGTGGCAGGCATCACTTAGGAGGAGAAGTACAGTCCCTGACCTTTCCGTGGAGCGCATCTCCCACGGGGCCCATTAGTTTATCTGATTGGTAATGGCAAAAAATGACTTCTCCTACATGCCCACTGCTTGTTATTGGAATGACCCAGAGTTCACTTTAATTATGTAATGCCAACATGATGATGATAATACTTGCTTTTAAAAATCCACATTTTTATATAACTGTTTCTACTTAGATGAATTCCTTCCAGAAGGCAAATACAAGGGGAAAGTGACTCCATTCTCCTCTTTGTTTGTGTTAATTAGCACCAATTTGCATTGGGGAGGGGAATTATCTTGGGGCTTTGGCTCTAAGAAGATGAAAGCTATGTTATTGCATTTTGTAATTAGCAATAAAGCAAGTGGCTCTTTGTGGTATTCCTCGGGTGGTCGGTAGATTAGGAGTCTTTAGGGGAATGGTGCAGGCACTGTTTGTCTGAAATATGTTGTAGGGCACCTGTCAAGCTGAAATGGCTGTAAGAAAGTTGGAGAATAAACTAAACAAGTTTTCTTTTGCAGCTGCAGCTGTGATCCTCGGCTATCTGTTGGCATAGAAGGGACCTGATGTTTTACGTTATTGGTATGTTATAGAAAGAGCTCTGTTATCTTTTTGTTGGGGATGCTTACATCCTTTTTGCCTTTCTGTCTATCCTCTTTCCCCTTGAAAATAGACTTGGACATAATCCCAGTTGTGCCGGAAAGTACCTTCACAGAGTTGGCAGTGGAATTCATTCATTTGGGAAGTATTTATTGAGTAATTACAGTCAGTGCCAGACACTGTTTCCTGCCGAGTCAAAGTTGGATAAGGCAGAAATCTGCCAAGAAGTTCATACTATGAGCAATGAGATAGATGGTCAAGGGGAAGAAAAGTTATAATAGATGAATGTACAGGAGTTTGAGGGAGCCCAGAAGAGGGAACCCCAAACTCTAGTGGGGTTTGGGGAGGGCTTTGGCCAAGGGGACAAAGGAGTGGGAAGCTTCCAAATGGCAGGAATAAAGTGCGCATTCTTTTTACTACCTCTGTGAGAGCCCAGCACCTTCGGGGTCGGGGGGTAAGGGGTGGGAATGACATGTGGTCCATGGTATAGAACAAGTGTTGACAGATTTTTTTTTTATAAAGGGCTAAAGAGTAAATATTTTCAGCTTCCCAGCCTGTACAATGTCTGTTGCAGCTACCAAACTCTTGTTAGTTTAGGGCAAAAGCATCCCTAGACGATATGTAAATGAATGGTTGGGGCTTCGTGCCAAAAAAACTATTTTCAAAAATAGGCACTGGGTGGGATTTGGCCGGAGGACAGATGTGTCTGAGTCCTGGTATATAAATTCCTCTCTTTACCCACAGAGGTACACCCAGTATACTTTCTTTGGAAGTCTTACTGTCTCTTCTTGACTTCCTTTAATTTTTGAGAGATGGCTAGCCTGTCCCGTAACAAGAAGCCATAATGTGTAACTGGCAGGTGTCTGTGTGTTCTCTCCTTCGCACAGGTGGAATCACAGTGTCTGTGGTTGCATTCTTCTTCACGATTAAGTTCCTCTTTGAGCTAACCGCACGTGTAGTCAGCTTCCTCCAGAATGAGGACCGTGAGCGCCGAGGGGACCGGACTATTTATGACTACGTGCGGGGAAATTACCTGGATCCCCGGTCTTGCAAAGTCTCCTGGGACTGGAAGGACCCCTATGAGGTGGGCCATAGCATGGCCTTCCGAGTGCATGTAAGGGAATGTTTCTGTCTCCATACACATTGGGGTTTCTGAGTCACTTGCTTCCCAGAGCCCAGTCCTGTCTGTTGGTGGTGCTGGCCCGGAATGTGAACATTTTTCTTCATTTTTCGGTCCCTCCCAGGAACTTGGGCATTAGGAGCTTGGGAATTGTTAATATCTGAAGGGTCACAAATTTCTCTATCATTTTGCTTTAATGGGTGCTTAGCTTTGAAGAAGTATAAAGCTTACTGTTACCTCTTCAAAATAAGACCAATATTATTCAAAAAGGTTGGCGTTGCAGATCTAGGGATTGGCAAAGTTTGGCCCATGGGTTAAGTCAGGCATGCCTCCTGTCTCTGTGAACATAGTTCTATTGGAACACAGCCACACCCATTCATCCTGCTGTGTTGCCTGTGGCTGCTTTCATGCTTGAGTACTTAATCACAACTGAATAGCTGTGTATACCCGTAAAGCCAAAAGTATTTACTCTCTGGCCCTAGAAGAAGTTTGCTGCCCTCTCTGATGATTTTACTACAGCATTATGCTTGGCCTGGTAGCCTGAACTCCCCTAGCCTTGCCTGGGGCTTTAGTTCGCTCATGCCAGTGGTACCCACCGACTTACCTTTACATTTGGATTAGCAGTGAGAACATAACAAAAAGAGGAGGCAACATTTGTGGTTCAGAAAAGTCAAGTTGAAATTCCTTTAATGGTATATCTTACCCCTGTCCTTGAAAATAGGTTAAGAATTTGTTCACGATTTAATGGTTTTCTTTGAATTGTTGAGAGAATTTGTTTCTCCCTGTGTCTGCAGGACTGTGGTGGTTGGGGGGGGGGGGGCGTTGCCAGCTTCCTCCCCCCTACTCTGTTGAGTTAGATGGCTGATGGCACTCTCCCCCTCTTCACCAATGGGTGCTCCCCTTCTTCCCACTGCAGTTATTCTATAAGAATGGCCAGCCCTTCCCTGCACACCGGCCGGTGGGACTGAGAGTTCACATCTCTCATGTTGAGCTAGCAGTGGAAATTCCAGTGACCCAGGAGGTCCTCCAGGAGCCCAGTTCCAACGTGGTCAAGGTGGCCTTCACTGTGCGCAAGGCTGGGCGTTATGAGGTCTCGGTGAAGCTGGGTGGGTTAAATGTGGCCTACAGTCCCTACTACAAGATTTTTCAGCCAGGTACGTTCTTTTTTCTTCCTTTCTTCTTTCCATCCCTCCCTCCTTTTCTTCCTTTATCTTTGTAATAACACCTTTTTAAAAGTAACACCTTCATTGAGATTTCATTCACGTGCTGTAAATGTACCCATTTAAAATATACAATTAATGGTTTTTAAATTTATAGAGTTGTACAATCATCATCACATTCAATTTTAGAGCATTTTCATCAACCCACAATCTGGTACCTGTTAGCCGTCACTTCCGCTTCTCCCCGAACCCCCAGCCCTGGGCCACCACCAATCTCTTGCTCTGGACTGGCTACCGCTCTACCGTTTGCATTTCATGCCGTGCAGTCATAACGTGTGTGGACTTTTGTGACCAGGTTGTTTCCCTCAGCAAATGCTTTTAAGGTTCATCCATGCTGTAGCATGAGTAAGCACTTCATTTCTTTGTATTTCCAAATAACGAGCCATGGTGTGGGTATGCTGCAGTTTATCTATCTGTTCTTCAGTAGATGGACATTTGGAGGTCTCTGCTTTTGGCTGCTATGCCTAATTCCGCTGTGAACGTTTGTACGTTTTTGTGCGGACACACGTTGTCATGTCTTTAAGAGTGAAATTGCTGGGTCATCAGCCTGTTAAGTTCTTAAGGAGTAAGGGTGCCAGAATAGACAAAAGTTACATTTTCCATTTTCCATTTTGAAACCTTTTCAAGTAAAACTGCCTCAACCCTAATCCCACCCTTGCTGCCAGTGCGTGTTTTACTTCTCACTGAGGAGTGCCGGCTCAAGCTTCTGGCATCTGAGAATTGAGGCCTCTGTCTCTCTGTTTTCCCCTTTGTGTCCTCAAAGCCAGATAATACATGCTCAGTGACTTGAAACCTAAAACTATATTCTCTGTCCCCTGCTTCTGATGTGTATCTTTGGCATGTTGAGGTCTGTCTGCCCTGTGTTTCCTGCCTTTGCTTCCTTTCAGGGTGTTGCTTTGATATCTACAGAAACGGTAGGAACTTGGGAACCTTTTGGGGTCAAGCCATAACAAGAGGTGTCTTAAGAAGATCTGGGTATCTTTGCTTGATTAGTCCTCAGCTTCCTTTCTCTTAGGACAGAGGAGGCTCTGAACAAGGTGGCTCCCGCTCCAGCTCTCTCTGTACCTCACTGTTTGTTTCGGTGCCTCACTCCCAGACTCCTCTCCGCACGAATCGTCATCGCCCCAACTCCTTGCCACCAATGAAGAACAGTTCATGTCCTCATACTATGTACCAGCCCTTTTATTTTTCTATTTTTTTAGAGGTGATTATTTTTATTATTGTATTTTTTCCATTACCATTTGTCCCCTTTATACCCCTCTTCCCCCCTGCAGTCACCACACCATTGTCCATGAATCCTTTTTCCTTTTTGCTCCATCCACCCCTAACTTCCCCCCTCCTTAGCTGTCGTCTGCTCTCCATCTATGAGTCTGTCTCTATTTTGCTTGTTAGTTCAGTTTGTTCATTAAATTCCACATATGAGTGAAATCATGTGGCACGTGTCTTTCTCTGACTCCCTTATTTCACTTAGCATAATGCTCTCTGGGTCTGTCCATGTGCTCACAAAGGATAAAATTTCCTTTTTATCTTTCAAACTAAAGTTAAACTCTTTATTTTGAGATAATTGTAGATTCTTAGGCAGTTGCAAGAAATAATACAGAAGATCCGGGGTACCCTTGATCCAGTTTCCCTCCATTGCACCATCTTCCAAATGTAGCACAACATCACAGCAGGTTGTTGCCATTGATACAGTCAAGAGACACAGCGTTTCCATCACCACAAGGGTCCTTCTGTTGCCTTTAAACAGCCACACCCATTTCTCCTCTCCCACCCACCTCTTTCTTAACCCCTGGCAGTCACTCATCTATTCTCCCTGTGTATAAACATCTCAAGAATGTTATGTAAATGGAATCATACAGTGTATAACCTTTTGGTTACATAACTTTTCTTTTTCACTCAGCAAGATTCCCTGGAGATTCATCCAGGTTGTTGAGAAGTTGGTTCCCTTTCATTGCTGAGCAGTAATTCCATGTTGTGAATGTACAATAGTTGGTTTAACCATCCACCAGCTGAAGGACATTTAGGTCTTCTCCAGGTTTTGGCTCTTATGAATAAACCTATGAACATTCACGTACAAGTTTTTGTGTGCTTATAAGTTTTCATTTCTTTGATATAAATGTCTAGGAATGCAGTTGCTGGGTCATGTGATAGTTGAATGCTTAGTATTTTTAAGAAACTGCCAAACTCTCCTCCAGAGTGTCTGTAGCATTTTACACTCCCACCAGCAAAGTGTGAATAATCCAGTTTCTTCACATCCTCGGCAACATGTGGTATTGTCGCTAGTTTTCATTTTAGCCATTCTGGTTGGTGTGGCGGTTTTGGTTTGTACTTCCCTAATGGTTGTAATGATGTTGAACATCTTTTCCTGTGCCATGTCTTTGCCCATTTTCTAATTAGATTTTTTGTTTTTTACTATCGAGTTTTGGGAGTTCTTTATATCTTCTACATACTAGCCCTTGGTTAGATAATGTGATTTGCAAATATTTTCTCTTAATCTTTAGCTTTTCTTTTTGTCCCCATAACAGGGTCTTTTTCCAGTGCAGAAGTTTCTCATTTTGATGAAGTCAGTTTTATCAGTGTTTCCGGTCGCGGATCATGCTTTCCGTGTCTGAGCTCCTTCACTAGCCCTAGATCCTGAAGGGTCTCTCTTATTTTCTTCTAAAAGTTACATAGTTTTACATTTTATATTGAAGGTTGTGATCTGCTTTGGGTTCATTTTTATGTATGAGACTTGGGTCAAGGTTTTTTAAATTTTTGTTTTTTGCACACAGCTGTTCAGTTGCCCCAGCACCATTTGCTGTGTTGAAAGGCTGTCTTTGCCCTGTTCCGTTGCCTTTGCACCTTTGTTAAGGGTGAGTTGGCCGTGTCTGTGGGGACCTGTTTCTGGGTTCTCGGCTGTGGTCCCTTCATCCACATGTCTGTCCCTCCAGCGATGCCGCAGTCTTGACACTATGGCTGTATGACAAGTCTTGGCATTGGGTGAACTGACTCTTCCCACTTTACTCTTTCATTTCAGAATTATTTTAGCCATTCCTGGCCCTTTGCCTTTCCATATGCATTTTAGAATAATACTGTCTAAACCTATAACAAATCTTGCTGAGATTTTGATAAGAATTGTGTTAAACCTTTATATCATTTGGGAAGAACTGACATCTTTGCTGTGTTGAGTCTTCCAATTCATAAACACGGACCATCTCCATTTATTTAGACCTTTTTGTTTATTTCACCAGCATCTTACTGTTTTCTATATACAAGTCTTGCATATGTTTTGTTAGATTTGGACCTAGGTATTCAGGGGTTGGTTGGTTTGTTTTGAGACTGTTCAGCATTTAGTTTTAAGGCTTGTCTGCCACATAGATCTCGAGTAGGACTCGAGGCATTGTGTCTGTCACTCTTGGTCCTGTCTCCAGGTTCTTTTCTCATTTCCAGTGCTTGCAGTGGTTAGGAATTGTAAAAACGAGTCCCCAAAGTTTATTTGAATTAATTTCTTTATTTTCTTTCTTTTTCTCTGCCTCTTAATGGTGTTGTTTATCCCTGGGAGCTGGACCTGGGAGCTGGGTGAGGA
Organism: Macrotus californicus; assembly: GCA_007922815.1. NCBI lineage: Eukaryota > Metazoa > Chordata > Mammalia > Chiroptera > Phyllostomidae > Macrotus > Macrotus californicus. The sequence continues at coordinate 29,880 of VMDR010001943.1, forward strand.
CCCAGCTCTACAGGACCCCCTGACTGGGCGGTCTGTGTGCCCTGAGAAGACCCTCTCTAGATGTCACGCTCCGTTGTCTTTATTCCAGGAACGGTGGTTCCTTCCAAGACCAAAATTGTGTGCCACTTTTCTACTCTTGTGTTGACCTGTGGGGAGCCACACACTCTTCAAATAGTGCCCCGCGATGAGTATGACAACCCAACCAACAATTCCACGTCCTTGAGAGATGAGCACAATTACAGTTTGTCCATTCACGAGGTGAGCAGCCTCCCTTCTTTCTCCCTGTGCTCCTTTCTCTGTCGTCTCACCCTTTCTATTCCCTGCCATCTCGTCTCCTTCCCTGACTCCTGTGCTGTCCTTCCTTCATCCGGTATTACCTATCTCACCAGTAACTGTGAGACTTAGGGTAGCTCATTGATAGGAAAGTTCTCTGTGAAGAGTAAATTAGTGTGCAAATTGAGAAAATTTTATATGTTTAGTGATGCTTTATTTTCCTCCTATAGCTCGGTCCCCAAGAGGAAGAGCATACTGGTGTCTCATTTGAGAAATCAGTGACATCCAACAAGCAAACCTGCCAGGTGTTCTTGCGACTCACCTTGCATTCTCGTGGCTGCTTCCATGCCTGCATTTCATATCAAAATCAGCCCATCAATAATGGTGAATTTGACATTATTGTCTTAAGTGGTGAGTTGAAAGAAAAGCTGTAATTTGTTCTTTGCGTGTCTGCACTCTTCTGACTGACCTCAGAAACATTTGCTGTTTGAGCCAAAATCAGCTTAGAGTCCTGTGGACTAGAGGTCTAGTGATAATTATCTTTTTTCTTTTCCTCCAACTCCTACTCCAAACTTTATTCCTTACTGTTTCAGAGAACGAGAAGAATATTGTTGAACGCAATGTGTCCACCTCAGGAGTGAGCATTTACTTTGAGGCTTATCTTTATAATTCTGCCAACTGTACCAGCACGCCGTGGCCCCTGCCGCCCATGCACGTGAGCTCTGCTCAGCGCCGGCCTTCTGCCGCCATGGAGGAGGAAGATGAAGACTCCCCTTCTGAGTGTCTAACCCCTGAGAAGGTGAAGAAACCGAAGAAGGTGTACTGCTACGTGTCACCAAAGGTTGGAACTCCCATTCTTGCCTCAGAATCCCCCCTGCTGGAGCCTGCATGTCGTTGATACTCAGTGACAAAAGCCACAGAGCAGTCTGAGAACTAGGGGCGAGGGCATCGACATGTAGAGTTTCTAGAATACTGACAGAGACTACTTAAAGTTAAGCAGCAGATTGTGCCACCCCTCCTGCTGCAAGTGTTTGGTTTGGACTAGAGAGTCGGGGTGCCTTGGAGCTTGGGAGAACCTGCAGCCTTCTGCCCTTTGAGTGCTCCTGGGAAGAGTTCTCAAGCACGGCTCCTAGAGTTGTAGAGAGCAGCTTCGACCGTTGAACGTTTCTCATAGGGCAAAAACTTCGGGTGTCCCCTTGTGCTGCTTCAAAACAATCTGGTCTTTCATTCTGTTATTTGTGAAACCACAGTAAATGGATGTCGCCATCAGGCTACAGAGCTGGAAGAGAAATTTTGGCAGAGACAAGGAGGTGAACTTCCCAAGGCCCCTGAGCTGAGAGGTGCTTTGTGTTAGGGATTTTCTTCTTGACATTTGTGTTTTGCTCTTTCATTTAAACCTCAGAAAAATAGACCCTTGAAACATCCCATTACATCTCTTTAATCTCACAATCAAAACTGAGTTCTAATACTATTCTTCAGAACATTTTGCTCTGCACCATTCATCATTTAAGAATCTAGCCTTGATTTGGCTGGGGGAACGGTGATGAGGGAACTGGTGGGTATAGATGAACAAGTTCGGTTATGAACTGGTAATTTTTGGAGCTGGTGATGGGTTCATTATAATCTTTTCTTTAGTTTGTGTGTGAAATTTTCTTTAATGAAGAGTTTTTAAAAATCAAGAAAAAAATCTGACCTACATTCAGATAACAGGTTTTTTTTTATTAAAAAATTATGGCATTGTTTTTTCCTTTTTGTAAGTGGCATAAAAAGATTCTTCTTTACTTTTATATAAGGGATTTTTATGAAACTTTTGTGAATTTTTATGAGGCTTCACCCCACCCCCATCACCCTTCTCTCCCGCACTCCCTCTTCCCCAATAAGTCCTCAGTACCGTTCCAATAGGGATAAAGCAGTGGGTATGGGCCCCTGGTGTTCCCTGTGAGCAGCACTGAGCTGAGCAGAAGTAGATTTCCATTGTTTCTAGGTGCAGTGTTCTCTACTGGTAAAGTGAAAACCTGAGTTTAGATATTTACAAATGGTAGTAAGAGCTGAGTGTTAAGATTATGAAATGTCTCTGTGTGAAACTGCGCTGTCAGAATCACATTTTTAATTTGCTTGTTTCCATAGGGTGATGCTATTTATTCAGTTTCAGTACTGACTTCAGTTATCTCTCTGTCCATAGAGGAAAAGCTTATCATGAGAAGCATAGGCAGGGACTCTGCTGTTTGAGCTCCGATACCCACGTAAAGCCTTTCTGTTTATCTCTCACTTCATTTTCTGCACTTTGGCCCTCCAGCAGTTCTCGGTGAAGGAGTTCTACCTGAAGATCATTCCCTGGCGCCTCTACACCTTCCGCGTGTGCCCAGGGACCAAAGTAAGTGGGATCTTACCTCTGCTGTGTGCCGAGTGGCCTTCAGCTCTGGAATATATCAGCCTTCTTGTGTTATCTGCTCATGAAATGGCGTGAAGAATATACATGTCGTAGAAAGACACGTGCTTACAGAATCAGGAATTTAGAAGCAAGTCTGAATATTCCAACAGTTATCTTTTCCCGTAAGACTAAGTTAACAAAGAGGGTGTTGGTAACTTTGCTCCCTGCTTGGTGTTCCAGTGTGCTGAAGTTCTTTTAGAATCGGTATTCTCTTATGTTAAAACGATTTATTTTTAACTTTTCTGAGCTTTTGGAATCTAAAGGCAAATCACTTTCCTCCACCCAGTGTGCCCAATCTCTTCAGGCAGTCCTTTGCTCTTCTATGCACCCTTACCGCGTTCGTCCTGTTCGTATGGGTTGCTGGCAGGCCTCTGGTGTCGCCTGTGGTCCTTACTGAAGACAGTCTCTGTGACTCAGATCATTAAACACAGTTTGCCTTGTAGAACCCTGAGGAGCAAACCAGGAGGTGTACTCCTGGCAGGCGCTCATTTAGAGAAAACGGGCTTTTTGGTGGTTGGTACAGAAGGGTGGCAATGTGGGCGTTTTTTGCTGGATTTGAGGGTTTTACAGATGAGCTCTTTTTTTCCTCCCTTTGTTAGTTTTCATACCTGGGCCCTGACCCTGTGCATAAGCTCCTTACACTGGTGGTGGATGATGGCATTCAGCCTCCTGTGGAGCTCAGCTGTAAGGAGAGGAACATCCTCGCAGCCACGTTCATCCGCTCCCTCCACAAGAACATAGGTAGGGTGGGGCAGGGCTTTGGATAGGGGAAGGCAGTGACCCCGGCCACTGTGGGTGCCTGAGGGTGCGGAGGTGGCCTGCGCAGATGTCTTGTATGAGGCTGTCGTCATGATGAATCTTGCTGCTCCCCAGGAGGCTCTGAGACCTTCCAGGACAAGGTGAACTTTTTCCAGCGGGAGCTTCGGCAGGTACATATGAAAAGACCACATTCCAAAGTCACCCTGAAGGTCAGCAGACATGCCTTGTTGGAATCGGTGAGTAAAGTTTCATCCCTGTCAATAGTTACCAAAGTTTTCCAACTAGAAACCTCTTCTGGTGTTTGGTTATGTTCTGCAGGTTATTTTTTTCATGGAGCCTGAATTTCTCTCCTCTTTAAACGTATCTCTTAATGGCTATTCTTCTGTTTGATTATATTAAGTTTGGGGCAGATTTATTGGAGGTATGTTGTTGAGGAGAGATGCCAGTTGACACATTGGCTTTAGAATCCGTACTGAACTAGTTCCTGAATAAAGACGCCTATGTAGGGCAGGTGTCAGTAGTTGTCACAGTAGAAAGTTCTTGTTACTGAATCCCTGGACTGGAGAGCTCTTGTTGAATTAAAAGGCAGTGATTTTTGTTGTCATTCTGGCCTGATGGAAAAGGAACACCTGATGTGTGCCTGTCTCCACGGCACAGACACTGGCATAGGTCTTGCATTCCCCAAGAATGAGAAGGCTTGGTCCCGGTCCCAAATGAGTTTGTGATGTTTGGCTCTGGTCGGTGTGACTGGAAACCCCGTTTCCCAGCCTCACTCTGCATGCGGTGTGGCTCCTGTCTGAACCTAGTCTTCGGATAAGGACGTCTAGCAAATAGACTGTGCTTAACTGTGAAAACCAGGACTCCCTGGTTCTCTTGCTGACAGCTTACTAATCTGAGCCATTTTTAGTTCTTTAAGCATTTTCTTACTAATAAAATGAAGGTTGTAAAAAGAAAAACCAGCTTCAAATTTGCAACTAGACAGTGGTGTAAAGATGAATTAGATTATTTTTTAAAACCTTAAATTTCTTTTGGAGTGACGTGCATTTAAAATATAAGGTGGTGTTATTAAAGCTGATTTATGGGTAATAGATGCCTCCAAGAAGTAGTGGACAATAGATAGCATTATTCTTGTGTTTTCATCGTTCGCACCCGGGAGATGCCAGCCAGCGTTCTGATGCTTTCCGTTCACTGCTTTTCAGTCTCTGAAAGCCACGCGGAATTTTTCCATCTCAGATTGGAGCAAGAACTTTGAAGTGGTTTTCCAGGATGAAGAAGGTCAGCTTTGAAATGTCACATTCATCTTTTTAAACTCTCCTCTTCACTCCTGTTTTCCATCTTACCCGCTCTGCACAAAAGAACAAAGCCCCCCAAACCCTCCCCAGCTTCTTTTTCCAAGGGAAAAAGTCACGGTCAAGATAAAAAGGGTGGTACTTACTGGCAGGGTGGCTTGGTGGGGCTCACAGAGCACAGACACACAGGGACGGGGATCCTGCGAGCTGGAGCCAGAGGGCAAACTTTAGCCTTTGTAGAACTCAGGGGAATCTCTGTTTCTGGGGGTCTCCAATGTCCAGTGTCCCCCACCAGGGACATCAGCTTAGTGACCTTTAATCTCACAGAAAGGGGTAGGGCTTTTTTTTTTTAGTTCACATTTTAGGTGGGTTGGAAGGGAGAAACACTAAGGTAGTGGAGTGGAGGGAGTGTGGCGAGTGTAAAACAGTGAATTCATGAACAAGGGTAAGAGGTAGTAGGCCAGAACGACGTTTTGTTTTTATTATACTTTTCAGCTCTGGACTGGGGAGGGCCTCGCCGGGAATGGTTTGAGCTAATCTGCAAAGCACTGTTTGATACCAGCAGTCAGCTCTTCACCCGATTCAGTGACAACAACCAAGCATTAGTGAGTCTGTGACTTCCCCGTGGGTGCGCGGGTGGGTGGGCAGTGTGACTTGTGTTATAATGGAACAGACTAACAGGGATTTGAGGTTATGAACCCGTCCTGGGAATCTGACAACCTATGCCCTGTTCTGTATTTCCTTACATACCTACAATGTGAACTAATGAGATTGCCTTCCTCTTCTTTGCCTTCATTATTTCATCTTAAAATAAGAGAAAATGCAGACAGATGAATATTTGACCAAAAAGCATTATAATACAATGGCTATTCTACTAATTATAATAATAACAATAATTAAGCCACTTTCTCGAAATATACCTGAAGCTCTTGGATTCGGTACTAGACCTTTGACTAGGTGGACGTGTCAGGAGTAGATAGACTTTGGCTGAAAGAAGGTCTGGTTTAGGGACAAAGCATCACATCGTCCACTGATGGACTTTTATACTCAGTCAGATGAAGCCACACACCTAATGTAAGGTTTTTCAGTCTAATGTAAGTCTGTCTCTGCCCTTTATCCTCTGGTCACTCAGTAGTGGCTACAGAAAGACCACCAGCGTTTGGATGGGCTCTTTGATCCAGTGTTGACATTCTTGCTCCCGTGGGATGGAGTTGGGAGGGAGGGTCTTTCCAGAACAAGGCTGGAAGAAAAATGGCCCAGAGTCTTTCAATGTCTTTCTTTGACAGGTGCACCCCAACCCTAACCGCCCCGCTCATCTGCGCTTGAAGATGTACGAGTTTGCGGGGCGGCTCGTGGGCAAGTGTCTCTATGAGTCCTCTCTGGGAGGAGCCTACAAGCAGTTGGTCCGTGCTCGCTTCACTCGTTCTTTTTTGGCCCAGATCATAGGACTGCGTATGCATTACAAGGTAATGTCTGAGGTGTGTCTTTTCTACTCAGGCGCCTGGCCGTTCACTCTGGAGTCTCACCACTCTGAGCTAATTATTCTTACGGTTGAAGGGGTGAGTGGTTCCCCTTAAGCAGTTTTGAATTTCATTTCTGGGTAAGAGTAGTCATGTTCTATTCTGCGTCTTTCTTCTCCTCAGTACTTTGAAACAGATGACCCAGAATTCTACAAATCTAAAGTTTGTTTCATCCTTCACAATGACATGAGTGAGATGGAGCTGGTCTTTGCAGAAGAGAAATACAACAAATCAGGTCAACTGGAAAAGGTAAGAAAAGGACAGAGCCTGTGGGTCCCATGATTCCCACCCTCTTCCAGAGCAGCGCTGTCTGATAGGACTTTGTGCGGTGATGGAAATGTTCTCTGTTTCTGCTGTCTTTTGAACACCCAAAATGTGGCAAGTGTGACCAAATAACTGGATTTCTCATTTTATTTCATTTTCCTTAACTTAAATGTGAATAACCACCTATGGCTAGCGGCAGCCGTACTGGGTAGCATAGCTTTGGGGCATTGCATCCCATGCTTGTGATCTTGGCCCATCTGAGTGACGCAAAAGATGCATAAGCCCGTCTGTCCCCTGTTCTACAGTACTTTCCAGTAGACAAAGAACTTCGTGATAATGAAGTGTCACTGCATGAGGTGCATAGGAAGAGGATGGCAGTGCCCACCTCACCTTTGATGGGGGTGACATAGATGGCTTTTATTTAAACACTGTACCTGTATAACTTTAAACCTTTTATTTCAAAACTATTGGCCAGAAGTATTTCTGATGCAAATGTAGTTCTGTTTACATTGTAGAGTTAAACAATATCAAATGATAATTATGAAGCTAAAGTCACAGTAAAATTGAAAGCAAAATAGCAGTGACTGGAAAACTGGGTCCACTGATCGATACCATCGTACTGATAACCACTTACCCTTCGTGACCCCCGTGGGACGGGAAGGACAGAATGTAAGGGAAGCCGTCTTAGAATTTGAGACCTGAAAAGATTTCTTCACTGCTTATCTGGCTCTCTTTATTCTCAATTGGCTCAGGGGTTTAAGAAAAGAGGTCAGTAATGGTTTAATTTTGGATCATACATGAAAATATTGCTAATAAGGAACCATAATATCTTCCTACTGTATCACCGCTGTTTGACCAGGTCAGAGGTCACTCAGCCACGTCAGAAATAGTAGCCAGCAGAATGCAGCAATAGTGGTGGAAAGCATGAAGCTTAGTAACTGTATAAAACCAAGGGTGTTGAAGAGCTGGCCACTCGGCAGACACCCGCGGCTGTGGTGGACTTCAATAACGCCGCGTCTGTGGGACATGCCAGGCAGATGCCATCTCATGAGCTCTCATCCATGGCCTTTCCCTGTCTTTTGCCTCTTATTTTAGGTTGTGGAACTCATGACGGGTGGAGCTCAAACCCCAGTCACCAATGCGAATAAAATCTTCTATTTAAATTTGCTGGCCCAGTACCGGCTGGCCAGTCAAGTGAAAGAGGAGGTAGAACACTTCCTAAAAGGTGAGACTCTGTCTCCTCTTAGCTCTGAGATGAAAACGCCCGCATCATGGTGCGGGTATGGTTTTAATGGGGCTACTTTGTTTCAGGCCTGAATGAGTTGGTCCCCGAGAACCTTTTGGCTATTTTTGATGAAAATGAGCTTGAGGTAAGTGCTTCCAATCCCAAAGCCCGTTCTTGACTCAGTGTTTTCGCCAGCCCACGGGACCAGCTTCTTGTATCTTCTGTTACGAGATGTGATGGGAAAGCCCTTTGTGCGGGAACTGGTTTCATTTTTACCACTCTTCCCATGTGCTGACCTATTCTTCAGCTTTTAAAAAGTTAGAATGTGAAAATTAGAAACCAGCAAATAACTAATTATTTTGGAAGAGTAAGAATTAGTATGCAGTTACTTATCAAATATTTTTGATACTGGTGAGTACTGAAGAGTGTTGGTATCATACACAGTTTTGACTTTTAAGACAGCTTAAGGGAATAATAGAATTTGTTTGCTCAGGGACTCTTTGTTGAGTGCCTTCTGTGTGCCACGTTCACTTGAAGCACTGGGGGGAGAGAGCGGTGAACAAGACGAAGTCCCTGCCCTCAGGAGCTACGTCCTAGTGAAGGAGAAAACCAAAGGACGTGACATGTTTCGGAGTTTGGGGCCGCAACTCTTACAGTCAGCAGTCTCATTTCGGATGATGCACAACCCAAAAATGGTTCCGAGGTGGTAGATGCCGTCTTGTAAGCACCAAAATTGAAGTTCATATCAGGTGTGGGCCAAAATAGAATCAGTTTTTTTTGCCTACTGCTCACAGATGATTCTTCTAATGCAAGTTATTAGTTTCAACTTCCCATAGCCCTTAGGAAGAGTATGTTTTTGCAAACTGTAGGGAGAATGTTCTTTAAAAATGAGAAAACAAAAAAGTTTTAGGTAGTCTTGTACAATTTTTATTCTTATTAAATGAACTGCCTTCAAGAACAAAAATCAAAGTCTTGTGCAATTTTGATCACATCTTGTATTTTTAGATATGAAATCTAAATAAAATGAACTTTCCATCTCTCAGCCTAAAGTTTCTTATAGAAACCTAGTGCTGTTATTTTGGGGGCTGAGGAACAGCTACTGATTTTATATATATTTATATATATATATATATTTGTATATACACGCATTTTTAATCAGGAAGCAAAGCATTTATAACAATTTGTAAAAGTGAGTAGGAAGGAAGGACATAGTCTCTTACATTTATCCCATATACTGCTCCTAGTTACTCATTAGCTTAACAAGTTCTTTTTGAAGGAGCCAAGGCTCCTGAGCTTTTCTTATCTCTTGATTAGGGTGTATCATCCTTTATAGCTATCGGCTAAGTAAGATGCAGGACCCTGAACCAGATTAGGACATGAACAAGATGTTTAGGGCTCTGATCTCATTAGTGTTCTCATTTTTTTGGCATGCTTTTTAATTTATCTGATTAAGTAGAGACAGGGCTGAGGGAAGGAAGGTAGTAAAAGTTCGGTTCACAAAAGGATTGATCCTGGGGAAAAGGAAAGGCCATCTGACAAATGTATTGATGCGGCTGAGGGTATTCATCAAAGGGAAAGGGCCTGCTTTGCTCCCTGGTATTTCCAGCCTATGTCCAGAGCAGACTCAGTTGTCTAAGGCAACTTAATGCCCTTTTTGTCCTTTGTTTCCATTCAAAATAATCCACAGCAGTGGTTCTTAATTAGGTATGTGCATCGGAAACAATTGGGGGACTTTTTCAAAGCACACAAGTTCTAACCCACTCCCAGAGATTCTGATTCAGGAAGTCTAGGTGAAGGCCACAGGCATCTATGTATACAGTTTTACAGCTGTGTGAGGCACCATTGGCCTGTTAATTATAACTGATTTTCCTAAAGAAATACTCTGGCATTGTGACCTTACCTTTTGTCTTCTTCCTGGTGTTTTCTTTAGTCCACATTTTTACATATTAACGTCAGTAATTGGCCTTATGCTGGGTCTTTGTCCCTCTGGCTGTCTTATTAACTAACACCTTACTACCTTCTCCAGCTGCTGATGTGTGGGACTGGGGACATCAGTGTGACTGACTTCAAAGCTCATGCAGTGGTCGTTGGTGGCTCATGGCATTTCAGAGAAAAAGTAAGTGGGCCAAATTGTTTAGCTGGATTTGTGTCATGTTGTAAAGAAAAAGTTTCAGAAGGAAAAAGATAAGGAGTCAGAGAAGCAGACATGTCAACTGGGAAAAAATGATGTGTGTGGGAAAGACAGGTGGTTGTTCAGGCAAAAGGGAGCCCTGGTCCCATTGGCTGCCATGCTGGCCACCCTAGGAGCCGTGCATTGGAAAGGCAAAGAAGTAGAGCCAAACGATTGGCCACTGCCCTCCTGACGCTGTGACAGTACAGACTCCTAAAGGGTTTGCAGGTTCTCACAGAGTTGTAACTGGGGCACAGCCCCACTTTGGGGTATCCTGTTGCTTCCTCACCCCCACCCCCCAGGTCAAACTCGGGCTGCATACTGGTGTGATGCCAGCCTTGTGCTTTCCCTGCCAGGTCATGAGGTGGTTTTGGACTGTGGTTTCCAGTTTGACCCAGGAGGAGCTGGCCCGGCTGCTTCAGTTCACGACAGGCTCCTCTCAGCTACCACCTGGCGGCTTTGCCGCCCTCTGTCCCTCCTTCCAGATTATTGCTGCGCCGACCCACAGCACGCTACCAACTGCACACACGTGGTAGGTGCCTGGCTGCCCAGTGTGTGCTGGCATGGAAGGGTGTCTCGCCTTCGCCAGTGTTTCTGAGTTAACCGCCTCTCCCTTTGCCCTCCTAGTTTCAACCAGCTGTGCCTCCCTACATATGACTCGTATGAAGAGGTGCACAGGATGCTGCAGCTGGCCATCAGCGAGGGCTGCGAGGGCTTTGGCATGCTCTGACCATCCTCCTGCGTTCCTCTCAGCTCTCGTGCTTTCCGGAGACCTGGGTGCACATGACAGACATAACCGCTGATGCCAACACAACACATAACCATCAGCCAGAAGCTGCTGCATGCTGCCCAGTGTCTGGAGAGTTTGGTCACCTACAAGCCTTGTCCTTCCCTTGCCCCCCTCCCGACCCACCCCTCCACAGGCCACTCTGGCACGGTACGTAACCTGAGCTGCTTGTTCAGTCACGAGAAGAGGACCACACTGCTGTAATTTCTCTTGGTTCTTCGATCTCAGTAGCAGGAGCTGCCTCATTAGCTGAAGGAGATTACGAAAAAGGGCTCAGCTCTCATTGGGAAGCTGGTGTCCTCGCCTTGTCACCCTCCTCCGCTATGCTCCTTCGAGATCTCCTCTGTGGCCCTCATTACTTGACCTGAGGTCTGCGAGTCCTTCACGTGGGCAGGGTTACGCCCCTTCTCATCAGGAGCCAGGAGGGGCACAGATAGGAAGCAGCCCACATGTGCAGTCTTTGGTTCTGCCCCTGTGTACAATGGCAGGCACAGGCGGTGGCGCTGGACTGCCTCGAGTGGGGACTGAGAGCACAGAAGGGTGTTCCTTGTGGTGTCCGAACTGGAGCTTCCCTGCAGGCTTTTCTGGAAGTGATCGTTAACTCTCTGTCTAAGCTTTTTCTTGAGTTTGAGCCCGTGAGAAAAACAGACCTAAGCATGTGAAAGGTAACTGGACTGTGGCCTCCACTGCTGAATATGACTCTCCTTCAAGGTTCGGGGCCTGTCTAGGCATACGGCTGGCTTGAAGACTACTGACGCTTGTTCCTGAGTTCTTTACACTGAGGAATAGCTGGGCCTGGCCACCTACCTCCAAGTCATGCGGTCTGCTAAGAGCTTTCTACTGAGGAAGATTTTGGAGCAAGGGACTGGGGCCATAAGAATAGCATCCCATGGTCCCTGCTTCTCCCTTTGCTGGTGTTCTCTGCAGACACTTGGCAGCACTGAGGCAGGGGAAAAGGGACCAGTAGTTTAAGTGCTTATCCCAGGTCCTGGGGGTCGGGACACTGGGAACATAGGTAGAGGAGATACGTTGGGCAGTAAACCCCTGGCCGCCCCGCTTGCTTCCCTTCATCCATCAGTTACCAGCGAGGGGAACCAGGGAGGGAGGAAGACATATTGGGTTCACTGTACGTGATTGAGGAGAACCTGCTGCGTCTCTTGGACGATGGCAACCTCCTTTTTCATCATGATTTGAATGAAAGCATTTCCAAGACTCCATATCTCATCAACTTCTCCAGATTTCTTTTTTGTAAGAAGGCTTTGCTGCAAGCTACCATTCTCAATGGGGCATTCGACTCTGAGAATATTATAAGCCATCTTTATCGCCAAAACCAGCAAGTCCAGGGTCCAGAGAGGAGGCAGGACTTGTGGCCATGCCATGGCCTCCTGGAAGCATGTCTGAGCCCTCCTGTTCCCAGGGATTGCAAGGAACAGGCCTTCCTGAGCTGCTGCTGTTCCTGCTTGACCTTTCTCCCTCACAGTTGTCATTTGTCCTTCTTGGTGTGGGTGCTGACCTCACTTTTGGGGTCCAGGATCCAGCATCAGGGCCTGTACACAGAGCCCTCCATGCCACACAGTCACTGCTCTCCTCAGGGACCAGGACAAGGTGCTGCTGCTCACCCCAGTGTGTTCCCAGGGGCTATGTACAGGCAAGCTTTGTCATCACCCTGGGAAACGACGACGCTGCCCCTCCGGCCCAGAGAGGTATTTCCATCTGGGGGCACGTGGGCTCCTGCTGTCTGTGGCCATTGTTCCTCTTCTGGACTCTGCATTCTCCCCTCTAGCAGCCCTCCGCAGACTGGTGCTGGAGCTGGGTTTGAGTTCCTGGGCCAGACCTGTCATTTTAAGCTCTAGTCCTAGCACTTTTCAGAGTATCCTGGGCACCAGCGCCGCCCAGCTAGGGCAGCTGCGTCCCTGTGGTGTTCCTTCGCCCCAGGGTCTTTGTTTAAGAAACCCTTTGGTACTGTTGTGGTTTTCTATTCTCCCAGTTTACTCTCTGAACTCTGTTCAAATGTGTATCTGCTCTTTTCGGCCTCTTACCCTTTTTTCCCTCGCTAATCCTGCCTTGGTACTAGCCAGTGAGGGGGAAGGAACAGTATGTCGGAGAAAAGGAATAGCGTCTATCACTTTTGGGGCAATTTTATATTCACGTTTCTTATTTTGGTCAGTTCTTTTCTTTATGCCCTCGTGGCGCAGCCACTCTGGGGGTCAGCCAACCTCCTGGCATTTCAGTGTCTTTGAAGGAAACCAGACACCAAGTGACACCAGTGAAAGTATCAGCGTGTTTCTGGAACTTCAGCAGAGACCAAGCTCTGCTGCAGATTTGTCAGGCCAGGCAAAAGGGCCAGCCAGACTGTTGCATTGAGAGTGTAAATATTTTGTACAGTAAATAAATGTTTGAAAGGACTAAGGAGTAGAGATGTTTTTTGCATTTTCCCAGGAATTCCTTCGGGAGCAGTCAGCTCATGGTGGAATGTACCCAGGGAGCCCTGGCCTGTCCCAGGCCTCTTGCCCTTTCACCTTTCCCTGGTTGCTGTCCATGGTGCCAGGCAGGGGCACTGGGCGGGACAAGTGCTCGTGCAGTTTGGCAAGAGCAAAGGATGTCTGTTCTCATCAGTCTTTTAAACATTAATTTATTGTTGTTTTACTACATAAGAAACTCAGTGTAGAAAATTTGGAAATAAAAAAATACAAGGGAAATAAATCACCTGCCATTCAGAGGTAACCACTATAGACATATTGATGTATCCTGATTTGCATATAATTACACATTTATTTCCCACCATCCCCACCTCCCACAAGTGCCCTGGGCATGGCAAACAAAAACACTGCTCCTCAACGCTGGCAGGTGGCACCAGTTCTCTCCCCACCAAGGACAAGCTTGGCAGAGAGAACCAGACCGGACTGGGGTGTAGAAGAAGAATTAGGGACCCCGGCTTTCTAAGGGAAGTAATGGTGGTGTCTTGTCCGGTGGTTCTCAATCTGGAAAATCAAAACAAAATCCCATTTGGAATTACCTTAAAAAATACAGGGGTTTGCCCCTACCTTCCAGACCTCAAGAATTGGAATCTTAGCTGGAAAACTTTTTTAAAGTGCATTCTACCCCCTTTCATCAAGCTCATGAGTAATATGTCAAAAAATGAAACAAAATTCTGCATCTGCTTACATCTTTAGGTTAACCATCCTGCATCTTTTATACTTGCTACTCTCATGTCTTTGAATGGGCCACTATGAACACTCACTGAGTGATTTCAGCCCATCATGAAGTTATTCCTAAGACTCAAGAGGCTGGTAAGATTATTCTTGAATCAAAACAATGGATACTAGCTTCACCTTCTCATGAGCTGCTACCTCTGCGCCTGCAAATAGAACTCTCGGCCACAGTTAGAACCACACTAGAGGTTGAGCCAGAGGGCTCCTTACTTCTACTTTGGCTTCGTGTAGATCCTGAAGAATAACAGACCAGTGCCAGGCATCTCGTAATACTTTTATTCATAAGTGAAAAACTTTCCTTGGCTGGTGTGGCTTGGTTAGAGCATTGTCCCATGAACCGAAAGATCGCGGATTCTCTTGCCAGTCAGGGCACATGCCTGGGTTGCAGGTTCAATCCCCAGTCTGGACGTGTGTAGGAGACAGCTGATTGATGTTTCTCTCTCCCTTCTCTCTCGAGTGAGAATAAGAAATAAACCTGAAAAAAAATCTTATTTTGAGATGAAATGTACATACAAAAAAAATGGTATACAAGCATGTGTACAATTTAATAAGTAATTATAAAGGACACGCCCGTGTGACCACCATCGGGGTGAGGAGAAACAACGTTGCAGCCCTGCAGAGGGAGGCTCATCCCATCCTTCTAGCAGAAACAATTCCCATAGAACACAAGTGATAGTTATTCTATGATAATGGTTTTACCAATTCCCTTTGCAAACAGCCTGTGGCCTCTTGAGATGCTCAGCAAGGTCAAGTTCTCCATAGTAGAAGAATTAGTTTTACAAGACTTAAAACTCACAATTAGTTTTAAAAGTCTTCTGCCACTATTGTTACCCCACGAGGCTCGTTCAGATTCCTGATGCTGAATCTGATGAATCGTATTCAATGTCTACAAGGTCTCTGCCAGGACTTTCCCTCAGGTACTCTAGATCAGGTGCTTCTCCGCAGTCCCCTGACCAGGTTTTGTGGGCTGGTCTAACATGATCGTGATGCTGTGGTGGTCAGCGGCAGGCTCTTAAGTATCCTAAGTATAGTATTAAATATGGCTCAGCACTAAATTGTCTCAGAAACTGGAATGGGCTAGAATTTCTGACACAGAGTGCTGAATCTGTACCATCTAACAGAAAGCCACCCCAAAGTTATGGAAGAGCTTAGTCTTTTCAGAGTACAAAGAGAAGGGATTTACGGGGGTATTGTAATGGCCACGGTCTGTATTTGATGGAGGGGTGCTGCCTAGAATTGGACTATGCCTTCCTATGAATACCACCCCCCCCCATTCAGTTCACTTCAGTTTTGTTCATAGAAGAATATTTTGTGGCAGTCACAGCAGGGACCTGTTTCTCTGCAGTGAGCTCAGATGAGGTCTCTCCAAGCTGGTCAGTGAGTTCCTGGTAAGGAGATGTGGAGGGCACAGTTGATTTCCAGAAGTTGGAGGAGTGATGGCTGTAGGTTTTTGAGACAGCATCAGAGGTGGCTGTAACAAAGTTCCCAGGTTGTCAATAGCGCCCTGGCTCAATAGCAGCCAGTCAGCAGCAGCTTCCTAAACACAAGGTGGTAACAGTGTTGGCATCTCCAGGAGCAGGGGTTAGACACGCCAGCACAGAACCATAGTGTCCAGTCACCTTCAGGAAGGTGGTGGATGACTTACCCAGGGCAAAGTCTGCAGATGTGGCTGCTGCTTCCTCGGATACCCAGTTAGCAGGCCAACATGGCCTTTGTAGTCTGATGGCTATTAATGCCTTAGGCCAGGTCCTGCTGGCAAGGCAGGCCACTTTGGAGTGAGCAAGGTCTTAGAACTTCATCTCGGGGATGGGGGGGCGGGGGTGGCTCTGGCACAAAGTCAGTGATGGACTATTCAAGGAGCTAGGAAAGGAGACTTTTTTTACAAACCTCATTGTGTCCGACCAGATGGCCCTCCTGGGACAGGAACCTACTGGTATTCTGTTTCCGACTCCAGGGCCCTTATGTCTCCTATGCAGCACAGGCATCTCCTATCATTCAGCCTTTTCTCAAAAGAAGATATTTTTGGACATTTTGCATTAAGGGCGAGCAATGGGATCCTCAAATGATAGAGAGCCAGCCATGATTGATGAACTTGAACATTCATATTTTATTTTTAACTCCCATGGTTCAACCTTGGCCAAGATAGTCTTTTTTCAATATCAGTTTCCTGACCTGCAATTGATGTTATTGACTAAATAAGAAAATTAGCTAATAACTTGGAGCTCTTGGAAAAACGTTTTCTATATATAGTATGTGAGATACCATAGTGACTACGGCTTAATGTCCCTGTAATTCCCACAGTGGGAGGCTGTGTGGGTGTGGGAGCAGCAGAGTGTGCTAGAGTGGGTGACTGGTATTGGGTGGTGGCTCTTTTCCCACCTTGCTATCACCAGGCAGGCCAGAGAGAATGGGCATTCAAGATACCTCACCCAAACATCAGTGAAGAAGTCCCCAGATCAGAAGAGACCTCCTCTCCCTCCTTCACATGACCTCTCAAAGGCCAGAGGAGGTATTTGAGGGGACTGCATGTCAAACCTATGTCACGTGGTAAGCAACCTAGTAATAGGCAGCCTAATATCCTTGGCTTAACTTACCTGACCACTGAGTCATGAATATAGTTGCTGGGGTTTGAACCTTTCCTTATGTAGGGGGTTTAATACATATTGTCTCATGCTGACAATGCCCTGCGAGGTAGGTTTGGTTTTTCACATTCCGCACAAGACAGTTGAGGCTCAGAGGGGATAAGTAACGGCCAAGTTTCCTTACCTAGTAAGTGGCAGAGCTGTATTTGAACATGGGTCTGTTTCATGTCAAAGCCCAAACTCTCTGCACTGCTGGCTTGTCTCAGGCAGCTTAGTTTAGACTAAAAACAGCCCAGGCACTGAGCCACCAGAGCTCACTGACTCTGCCTTGCGTTCCCTTGGCAACACTGTGTGACAGGTGGACACTTTATACCTTTGTTTACCTGTCAGTCACTTGAGGATTCGGAATTTATGAGGAGAGGGCCCTACTTTAAGAGATACAGCTATTAGTAGTGGCTTTAAAAATCTTTTGCATGCAGAAAGTTCCACAGAATACCAACTAATGACTTGAGTGAAGTGACTTCCAAGTTTAAATGGATCCTGCATAAAGAATACAAGACACCCTGAGAATATAACTGAGTGGGGGGAAACCCTTGCAATTTCAGTATCCCACTTTGGTGGAAAATCCGTAGACTGCATGCAAATGAAATAATTAGAATGAGGTCAGACACACCACACAACGCCCTGATGTTTATCTCTGGTAACTTAAGTCTGCAGAAAAGGGATCATTTAAATAATTGTTTTGTGTCTAAACTCTCCTTGTATGAAACACAGCACCATTTGGCAAAGGCCAAAGTCCTGGTGGATATCTCGCTGGAGAAGCAAACGTTTTCCAGATTGCCGCAGTGAGAGGTAGACACACACACACCTCGAACGAGCCTGTGGTTCTGTGGGAACTATAAGCGTAGCACCTGCAGGGTGCAGGGTCCTCCACCCCTCTGGGATGAGGTCACCATTCCTACAGCCCCCACTTCACCTGCCTTGCGGACTTGCACATGAAGGAATCCGTCTCAATCTCCCCGTCTTCTTTCTACAGACCAACAATGTTCTCTCCCTCCTCAGAACTCCCACTCAAAGGGGTTGCCAAGACATTCCTCTGCTCGCCCGTTCGCAGAGTCAGGGATATCAGAGTGCTTGCAAGCCAGCTGGAGAGCCTTTGATGGCTTTTATGTTTGTCAAAAACAAAATGTATTATTGTGTAAGAGGAAATTATGTGTGTGTCATCGTTTTGTGCTAGGAGGTCTAATTCCACTACAAGTTGCCATTTCATTTCTTAAATGTACTTCCCCCAACCCTGCTGCCACTGAAAGAGAGAGAGAGACAGAGAGGAAGGAAGGAAGGATGGAAGGAAGGAAGGAAGGAAGGAAGGAAGGAAGGAAGGAAGGAAGGAAGGAAGGAAGGAAAGAAGAAAGAAAGAAGAGAAAGAAAGAAAGAAAAAGAAAGAAAGGAAGAAAGAAAAGTATAGCAAATGTGATGTTTCTGTTCCATCACTGGGTTTGTAGCTTCCCTTTTCCCTGTAGTTCCTTGCATCTCTGCATTTCAGCAAACATTTCCTGTGTATCAGGCACTGTGCAAGGAGCTAGAGACACACAGGAGTTTTCTTCCCCAAGACTTGAGCACCCAAACCCATCACCACCCACCCCCATAGTTTCTCTCATTCCTGTTTAATTGGAGCAGGGTAGGGGGACATTTCTGTTCATGCATTTGGAGACTTTCCATAGTGTAGGGTAACAGCTGCGAGTGAAATTTGTCCAGCTCCTTACACATGCACAAAGGGAAGGAAATTGCTCTCCCTCTTGATTTTCAGAGAAGCAAGAACCCTTGCAAAGATGAATTCCAAACCAAGAGACCTTAGGAGCAAGTCCCTCATTGTGCCATAAATATGCCATCACCTGAGCAGGTCCTGGGAAAGGAAACTCCACGGTCTTAGGACCCAGTCTCCCTTTTACCTACTCTCCCAGACAAAGCAGCCCAGAGGTGTTGACTTTGGCAGTGGGGACTGGCCAGCGGCCTGCAGCTCGGTGAATGAAATTAAAATCTTGAGCAGATGGGGAGAGGGAAGTATCTCTAACGCTAAGAACAATCAGAAGGGTTTGTACCGTGGTTGGATGACTGGGGTAGCAGAGGGAAAACAAAGCAATGCCATTTCCAGTGAACCAGAGGCATGAAGAGGCAGCTCCACTTCGTGAATGGCTGTGCAGTTGGTTGGTTGTTATCACGAAGGGAGGAAACACTGAGCTTTGGTCCACTTTCCCTTGATATTACTTGAACCCAGGAAATTGGAGTCCTCGGTTGCCTCTCTGCAGTGTGGTGCAGCTGATGTGTACCCCGATCTGGGGTGTCGGCAGATCTCACCACTGATTCCCCAAGCTTCTGACCTGGCAGCTGGATGGGCCTTGTGCCTGACCGGTGCCTTGGGGAAAACTTCCAGGCTTCCTTTCCCAGAGGGATTTCTTCTCTGACACATTGTTCATGATGCTGCTGCTGCCGTGCGTCTCTTCACAAAGTCAAAGCGACAGAATTAAAGTGGGGTGTTTTCCTGTAGATCTGACACTTGCTCTCCCACTCAGGGTGACAGATGTTGGATCCTGGCAGGCGTGTGTGGGAAGCTCTGGAAATGTCTGGATGTAGGCGTGGGCACAGCAGCCTCGCATCTGCCTGTTCCCCAGTGGTTCTGGTTTCAATAGTTCGGACTTATGATTCCCCTATACCTTGAAAATTCTATCGTTTTGGCATCCAAGCTGTGTCTTACAGCCTCTTACACTCGGAAGCAGCACAAAACTCTTTTTTGTCAGCCTGTATCTTGAGTTCGGGCTCCAAAAATGTCACTGTGGATTAGCTATGAGAGAATAAGCAAAGCAAAACTCGAGCCCTGACTTTTGGGGGTCAGGTTGGGCTTAGGGGCTTGGCATGGTGGGAAAAGGGGGCCAAGATACTGGTTGGCACGAGGGTATGGAGAACTTCGGAAACGGAGCCAGACTCTGGGGATGGAGGCCCAGCGAAGTTTGGCATGAGTAAAAGCTGGGTATTTAACCAGGAACAGTCACTCTATTTTTCTCAGCCTTGGCAGTAGGTCAGAGCAACAAGCAGTTCTAGCAGGGTCCACATCCTTCCTATTGTCTCCACCCCAAACTCACTCATCGTCCCAAACATCTGCTTCAGATTTGGGTCCTTGCCTTCTCCCTGGTTCTCGTACCAAACCGTGGGTGGCGAGGGCGAGGGGGCAGGTCTGCAGGTGTGGGAAGGAGAAAGGGAGCAGGAAGGCTCTGGGAAAAGCTGCTCACAGATTGCGTTCCAGGTGCAGCAGAAAGCATTCAGGGTCTGCCCCGTTTTTTAAAATGTGGGTATGTATATATATCACCAAGATCTAACCGGGGAGTTGTTTCACTTTCTGGGTACAGGGAGCAACCCAGGGAGAGAATTGGGACCAGCTGGGGGAGCCTTCTGGCCATCACATGGTCTGCTTTTCAAAGGCAGCTCAGAGTCACTCCAGAGAGAAAACTGAAGTGATTAGGTCCCACAACGAGCAGTCAGGAGGTGCTAATGAGATATTAAACACCTTCTCTCCAGCGAGCAGCTGTGTCTAAGCGGAAACAGACCGTGAACCAGAGTGGGGAAACCAGCCGGGGCTGGCGGTGGCAGGAGGGAAGGAACGAGCCAGCTCTAGCCTGGTCACGGCCTCTAATGGCTCACTAGGCCCTGCTCGGCTAGCTCATCGGTTGGCGCGTCCTCCAGGTACACCAAGGTTGTGGGTTCAACCCCCGGTCAGGACACGTACAAGAATCGACCAATGAATGCATGAGTGAGACAAGTTGATATCTGCCCCCCACGCCTCAAATAGTAAAGTTTTAAAAAATGTCTCACTATGAGGAATTTTAAAGTTTCTCTAGCACTTGCCCTGAAATCTCAATCCATTTTAAGTGACAGAAACAGTCATCTCGGAACTCTTGTAATAATAATAATAGCCAGCATCCACTGCTGTGTCACACCCTGTTCTGCTCACTGCCTGGTGAGCTCATTTCCTGTTCAATCCCTCTACAAGGCAAAGACAATTACCGTTCCCATTTTACAGATGCGGAAACGGAGGCACAGAGAAGTAACTTGTCCAGGGTTATGTGTCCTGTGATGGGTCTAGGTGTCATGTCAGCCGACACTCTAAGCCACATAAACTGAAAGGTGGGGGAGGTTGGGGGCAGGGCAGTCAAATCCAGAGAACATTGGTAAGAGTTGCTAGTGTTCTGTTCACCCTCCAAACCAGAGCAGGGCTGTGTGGACCTCTGACTTCTGGGACAGAGGAAGCCAGTCTGGCAGGCACTGCTCCCTCAGTCCCACCATTCTGGGCCTCCCATGGCTTCCTAGGGCACCGCCTACGCTCTCTACCACCCCCTCCAGGGCAAGAAGTGACCCTCCACCTCCTAACCCAAATCAGCAGGGCAAGGGTGGGGGGAGGCAACTTAGGGCGTTGCCCAGGCTCCGAGCCCCTGGTGGGGAATGGAAGAGGAGCAAAAGGGCAGAGCTGGCCAAGGCCCGGGCTGCCAGGAGCCCCATTAAACTTCAAAGCTGAGCGCTGGGAGCCAAGCCCATCACTTGACTGGAAAGTTGGGAATCTCAGTGACACACCAGCTCACCCTGGCAGGCCTCTGTCTTACAGAGAAGCAACCATATGGGTTGTGACAGGCTGGGGGTCTCTTCCAGCTGCCACTGCCAGTGCTGTGTCAGAGCCCGCTTTAGGTGGGAGTCGCCTCTCTCCACTGAGAGAGAAGAATGTGCTGGTGAGGGGTCCCAGGGGACTACCTGACTGGGGGCCCAAGGACAGCGGCTGTGTGGGCAGAGCGAACGTGGTTGAACAAGCTCCCTCATCCTGCTTTCGAGCACCGGCTCCTGCTGTGCACTCCAGAGGACAGCTGCCCGCCCCTCTGCCCAACCTCCCTGTCCTTGAAATCCGGCTCATGCCAGAGGACGCGAAGATTAAATAAAAGAATTCGTGAAAAGCGCGAGCCCAGTCTGACACATATTAAGGCTAAAAAAGAGGTAGGTATCACCATTATTGGTAATAATGATGAACCTACATGCAGCTGTCTTTGGCTTTGTTGTGGATTTGAATTCCGAAGACCTGGGTTCAAACCCTGACCTTGCCACTTCTTCGTTGAAAGCTCTTGGGTAAGTTGCTTGATCTCTCTTATCCAGAAAAGATGGAATCTAACACTACACCATGTACCCCACAGAGGGAGTATGAAGCTCAAATGAGACAATGGATGTGAAAGATGTTTTATAGATCATGGAACCTCCGATAGATGCTGGCATTGCCTTTCCCCCTTCCACTGGCTCGCATGGAGCTCTGGCCCTCACCAGGCCTACCTCTTGGGGTGATCTGATCCCTACAGCTGGCCTGGCCTGGGTGTAGCTAAATCCCTTTGCCCTTTTCTGTTCAGAAGAGACAAGCCTGGAACTTTTTCAGAGGAAGTTTTGGTTTAAAAATTAAGAAGGTAAATGAAGCCAAGAAAATGTACAAGAAGAGGAGCCACTGGGTTTATAAATACTGAAGTCTCCTTCTAGGAAGTCCATGCTTGGGGGCCAAATTCATTGAGCTGTGGCCACAGGCTTCATTTGCTATCCCTTGCCTGGCGGATTCAGAGTTGAAGGACACCCAAGAAAGGGAGAGCCCAGAAGAGCAGTGAGCCCCTCTCTGCCCTCACACATGTGTAAGGTGTGGCTGAATCCCGCAGACCTCAGGATATTGTGTCCAAGCTTTACAAGGAGTTTGGCTACCAGAGACAGACATTCTGACAAGCTAAGGAGGCTGACACCTAGGGCCTTTTATTTGCACAAGTCCCTTCCAAGGTCATATACTTTTTCAAGGCCATGTATTTTATAATGTTGGGTAAAGTAAAGTTTTTTTAATGTAGTAGGTTTAGTCCCCTGTCACCACCCCAATTTTTCTTCTGTTATACCTTCCTTCATGTCAGGGGAGGGGGCTATGGCATTTAGGGTGACTAAGGGAATTTGAGCTGGGGACACATTCATTTGGGTTTACTGTCATACATTCACTTGGTTATGTTAGGAAAACATGCAGCTGGAGTATACAGGGGTGGGCAAAAGTGAGTTTACAGTTGTGCATATGAAAAAACATGACACAAGAATAAATAATAACTTAAGAATAACTCTTGTTTCACATACTCACAACTTTGCCCACCCGTGTGTGTAATACATGTATGTTGTGCACAGTACATGTTTATTGCTAATTGATCTGGTTACAAATGGCTTTCTGGAATATTACCACAGCACTGTGTGGGTGCCCGCCTGATGCGGGGATAGATGCAGGGCCAGAGCCTTATCACACCTGGCAGCAAAAGTGTGTGGGTAGAAGAGAAAGTAGGGCTGAGGCATGCAGAGCCAGAGGCCAGTCTGTGAAAAATTCTTCCGTTCATCAGATAGTCAAAGCATATTGAGGTTTTCTATTGTCTGAAGCTTTTAAAATCTGGGGAGCGTGCTTTAAGAACAAGAGCACAAAATTAGCTATGAAGGGGAATATTTATTTGAAATTAGGAAACCTCCCACAAGTCACAAAATCTTAAAAAGCTAGCAAATACCACAAATATCACAGAATCCAGAAAACAATCCAGACCAGCATCAGGAGGCGTCCCTGCCAGCTGCCCTGTGTGTCTGGCCCATGTAGGTCTGCCATTTCTCCTCGGATGGGATGTGGGAAGGGGGACAATAAAGAATTAATTTCAGGATAACCATTTGGGGTTACCAAGAATAGAGAAAGATGGCAATAATAACTAAGTATGTATTTTATGCCATCTTTTGGCACTTTGTGCAGATCCCTGGAGGGAGGAGAACAAGAGTCCTGACACAGCAACTTAGTTTCCTGAATCGAGGGCTGTGAGTGACAAGCCAGGGGCCACCCTGCCAGCTTCCCCTGGCAATGGTCATTGCCACGTTCAAATACAGGGAGCACAGATTTCCTTGGAGATAGAAGCCTACTGTGACCGATTTCTTAGAAACCTGGGAGGACCTGCCTTGACCAGAGGCAGGAAGGCTAGGTCACACAGCTTCCCGATGTTTACCTGGCATTTTCCAGTGTCTTATGTTCCAGGTCCCCCAAAACAGGACCTGCAACAAAGATTATGTGAACATGATTTCTCGGACATCTTCCCAGGAGCGGAGGAGGGGACTTGGAAGAGAAGGAGACCAAACAAGGATGCAATGTCAAGCAAGAGGTCGCAGGGGGAAGTGGCTCAGTGTCCAGGAAGCTTGGGACACGGAGGTGTTTATAACCCTCAACCCAGAGCTGTTGGTTAGGGCTGTCTGTGGGGGGCTGAGGGTAGTAACTTCCCATATACCTCCCTGACCTCCACACAGGAGGCCAAAGCAGCTTCCAAGAGCTGGGGACAGGTGCTGGCAGGGTGTCCTGAAATGACACAGAAGCCCGAAGACGTGGACAGAGTACCGACAGCACCCGCTACGCCCACGCCTTGCCGCCACGTGTGCTGCTGCTGACTGCTTAGCTGCATTGCCTTCCTCATGGGCTGTTGTCGCTGCTGGCTGCACGATGATCTCACTGAACCCTCAGAGCAGCCCTTGTTGCGCCTGTTTCATGGGAAGCAACTGGAGTTCAGAGACAGCTGCTATGATCTGCTCCAGGTACAGCGTCTCTCCCAGGTCCTCCCTGACTATCACCCCAGGTTTCACCACCTTGTTTGCTTCCTTCATGAGCCAGTGCACCCTGTCTTTGCTCACCATTCACACCCACTGCTTAGCACAATGTCGGCACATAATAGGTGCTCAATGCCGGAAAGACCAGGCCCAAGGGCTCAGCCACCACACTAAATGCCTTGTCTCCAGGGACCACGCCTCAGTGGCACTATCGTGATGCCCTCTCCGTGCTAGCCCCGTTCCAGGGACCAGAGGGTACCCCTGGATCCTAGAACAAATGCATGCTGGGTGGAGAAGGCAGCCCTGAGCCCACGAGGGGAGTGCCAGGGAGACGGGCCCCAGCCGTATTCTGACAGCATCCTCATTCACATCCGCAGAAGCATTTGCGAAATTGCCCTCTAAATGATTCCAGTCTCCTGGGAATGACAGCAGCTTATTTTGGGATGTGTTTTAGTGCGTCCCTCAAGTTCCCCCCCACAAAGTCGTAGCGTTCACAGCCTGTGTATGAGATTAAAGTTAATGTGTGAGATCCCTAGTGGCCTCTGGAACGTGCCACAAATGGCCCCAAGTTTCAGCCTAAGAGCTCAGAGGGTTGTGGACAGACCCATAAAGGAAAATAAGACAACTGGATGTGGAGTCCATATCAATTGGGTAAAGTATTTAAACTGTACACAAGCCAAAGAAAAAGCACTTTAGCCTTTGGAGACTGCCTGAGGCCTGGCAGGGGTTGAAAGGGGACGGGCTGCTCCCAGTTCTTGGGAGAGCAGTGGGGGATGTAAAGCACGCGCCATCCCATCCTGCCCGCCCTTCACTTGGGCTTGTGTCCTCGGGAGACGCAGCAACTGTGGTGCCCACCTGTGCTGCCTCTTCCTGGTGCCAGAGTGGGCAGGGTCCAGGCTAGGACTCAGAGTGAGATGTCACTCTGAAGGGGACCTCAAGCTGGGGAGGGACTGTGGGTAGAGCTGCTTGTGCAGGCTTGGGAGCTCCAGGCTGGGTGCCACCTGCCTCCCCAACTCAGACTAAATATCCAGCCCTGTGGGGAAGTGAGAAATTCTTGGCCTTGGTCTGGCCGGGCCTCTCTGGCTTAAACTCGCCTTCCTTCATGGAACCGGGGCTGCTGTCTGCCCTTGGCCTGTTCTTCCTGTTCCTCACCCCAGGAGCTCAAGCTGATTGGCAGACTTATCCAAGCATGGAGGGTAGGGCACTGGCCTTGGGAAGCAGCCAAGAAGAGGGAGGGAGTGTGAGCCAGAGATTGAGGACAGACATGGAGTCAGAGACTGTCTGAGAGCAAGAGACAGAGTAAGACAGGCATTGCTATAAAGAGATGGAGTGAGAAAAACGGAGAGAGACTGGGAGACAGAGAGTCAGGAGCAGAGAGAGACGGAGGAGAGACCAGGAGAACAGACATACCCTACAGGAACGCAAGAGGAAGAGAAATGCAAGGAAAGAAAAAATAAGGGGAGACAGCTGAGCAGACTGAATCCTGAGCTGAGGCTCCCATGGGGTCTGAGCGCAGCCTTGCCCTTCAGCCTTCTGCAGGGAAGGGGAGGGATTCTCCAAGGTGGGCCTTAGGCGCTGGAGCAGGGACTTCCAACAGCTCACATCTGCTTCCCATCTGGGTCCCACTCATGGTGGATTTGCATCTCCAGGCTTTCTCTCCAGAGCCACAGTCCATTCAAAACAAACTGTGGCTTTTTATTTGTAGCTGCAAATCCATGCAGACATCTGCAGTTCTCCTGGGTTGTGTGGGGCCCTGCAGGCCCCTGCAGTGCCAGTGCAGTACCAGGGACAGGGAGCTGGTGGCAGGGGGTGGAGAAGGGGAGCTTTGGAGGGGAGATAGTGGCCCCCTGGCTGGAGAGGCCTTGGAGTCCTTGCCTAAGGGATTGAAAAGGCACCCCAGGTCCCCTGGACCTCCCAGACCCCACCCTTGAGGCTGCACCTGGCATGCTGGTGGCATGGTCAGTTTGTCCTTCTCGCTCCTGGGGGTGGGATGCATCAGCCATTAAAGCAAGCTGTGTGTCAAAGCAAGCTGCACAATGTCCTTGACAAATGGCACTTGTGTATTTTAAGGAATAAAAAATTTTTATTAAATGTTAGTAAATAGGCTCTGTGAAAGAGCCCAGGCCAAGGCCCCAGGTTTGCTGTTGTTTGTACGTAAACACACAGCTGAGAGATCTTATGGCATGGGTCTCCCTCCTGTCAATCTGGCACATGGCTGCCCCATCCTCCTGCCTGTTTCTTTGCTCTGCTCCTCCTGCCCTGTGCCCAACCCCCACACCCCTAGGACTTTATGACCCTTCTTCTACTCCACCTGTCCTATTACTGCCTCTCCTCATTAGTCTATTCATTTATTTATTCATTCACTCACTCATTTCACCATTCATTCAATAATTCATTTATTCAATCACTGATTTCTTCATCCAGTGTTTATTGAACACTGTGCTAGGCTTACAGTCCAGTTGCTACAGACTAAATGCTTTTGTCCCCACAAATCCATATGTGGAAGCCTTAATCCCCAGTGAGATGGTGTCTGGAGGTGGGGTTTGAGAGGTTATTAGGTTTAGATAAGGTCATAAAGGTGAAGATCCCGTGATGGGATTGGTATCCTTGTAAGAATACAAAGAAACCAGAATCTTCTCTCTCTCTCTCTTGCCATGTGAGGACACAGCAAGCAGGTGACCATCTCTAAACCAGGAAGAAGGCTCTCTTTCACCAGACACTAACTCTGCTGGCCCCTGGACCTTGGACTTCCCAGCCTCCAGACTGTGAGAAATAAATTTCCGTTGTGTAAGCCACCCCATCTGTAGTGTTTGTTGTGGCAGCCTGAGCTAAGACACCAGTCAGTCAAAGAAGCGAGTCTTACACTGAGTGACAGTGAACACGAGAGGGTAAGGACAACACAAGAAATGTCATAAGTCAGTGTGCAAGGGAATGGTTTAGACAGAAGAGTCCCTAGAATATGGTGAAGGGAGATGAAAATCTCAAGTGAAGTGGAAATTTGGGTTCCCCTGGTCTGGCCTTGGAATATGACTTCTACCAGGACGTAGAGGTAGGAGAACTCAAGCATCCTTGAGTCAGCCCTGAAGCTGTCCAGGCTTGGAGTTCCAGGAAGGCCTCAGGGACAGGATGTGATCCTCAGTGTGACTTTTGAGGTTGGGGATGGCTTGCTTTTGCTGGCAATCAGGGACTGAGCAGTGCCCCGCAGTCCTGCTGGAGAATAGGAGGCAGGGCCACGAAAGGCAAGACTAAGGACTGGGGGTTCAGCCAGGCTTGCCTGGGAAGGAGATGCTTGGGCATTAGAGTTTGGGGGAGGGGCCAGGTGACTAGGAGGGAAAGGCTTCAACTCTGGAGAATGGGGAACGGGAGGCTGATTATTGTCCTTGAGCAGGATTCTTCCTGGAAAGGGAGCAGAGGTAGGTGGCCCAGAGGTGGGAAGTAGGATGGAGTGGTGACATACTTGTGTGTGATGGTTTATGCATGCGGACAAGACGGGAAACTAAGAAGTACTAGGAGCAGGGGCTCCAAACAAACCCAGCTTCCTGCTCAGATGTGAGCTTTCTGAGGGATTGAAGTAAGTTCAAGGCTCCTTCAGTAATGAGTAGTTAAAGGGAATGTATTGGCTTTTGTAACTGAAAAGCCCCTCATTGGACAGACTTCAGGCCCATTCTTGACTCAGGGGCTTGAACCACGCCATCAGGACTCAGTTTGCCCTCTACTCTGGACTCTGGCGTTGGTGGAGGCAGCTCATACTCAGGCCAGCCCCTCACCGCCTCAGCTCTTAGCTCACAGGTTCCTATCAACAACCCTCACTGTGGCTAGGGCAATACAGTGCACTGGCTGGCAAAGACCTGGTTCCCCTGACAGCACTGGGCGGTTCCCCAGAAGAAAACGTATACTTCTACCAGGAAAGGGTGAATGGGTTTGGTGGAAGGTGACAGCTGCTCTCAGCCCCTCACTGCTGCCTTAAAAAGTAGCACCATCTTTTGTTAGGGTTGGACTATTTTTATTCCAGGAAAATGTAAGCTCCATGAGAGCAGTGACTTTGTCTCTTCTGTCCATGGACAGAACCCTGGGACTCACAACAGTGCCTGCTACAGGCTCAATAAACAATTGCTGAATGAATTCAGCAAGCTGAGTTAATTCCTGGAAGCACCAGACTTCTGGCTAATAATTCTTGAATGTTTATGTGTACTATGGACTGTTCTAAGCAATTTAAACATTTAAACTAATTGAGGCATTACTCAACTTCATGGCCAGTGCTGTTATTATCACCTGCATTTTACTGATGGGGAAACTGAGGCACGGGGAGGTTATACAGTAAGTAACAGAGCAACATTTCAGAACCAGGCTTCTGGCTCCAGCACCTGTACTCTTACGCCCTCCATTGTACTGCTTGGTAGATGTGGAAAGTCCGTGAGTTGGACTCCCAGGGAAGGTCAATTTCCCAGCCTACGATTTCCACAGGTACTATTTCTGTTGTCTTTCCTTGACCCTCATAGGGAAGCGGAAGTGAGAGATTCTGTGGAGCATCAGAACATTTCCTGTTCCTCTTCCCAGCTAAAATGGAATCAGACAAACCTTTTTAGTTGGGGAACCACAGAGAGGCTGAACTCCTTCTCTTTTATTCCTCCATTCAGTCATTCAAATATATTTACTGAACAAAACGATGCTGGAACATCCTGTGGTGCCGGAAAATAAGGAGGGGCTCAGAGAAGGGTGGGTGGGTCAAAAGGACACAGGAGCCAACTGTGGGAGCTCCCAATGGGTGGAGCCATTTGAACAACAAAATCCAATGATTATACTATTAAATTATAGCTCATAGAATAAAATAGTCATGAGTCCCTATTGAGGTAAAAATATGTAAAAAAAGAAAAAAAGGAGGGGGAAGGGAGACAGTATACCTCTTCTTCACAAAATAATTCTAATTAATAAATATAGTGGTAATGAGGGAAATACAAAATCACCATTAGGGCCAACATATCAGTATCATAGTAATTGTTGTAGGCAAGAGCCACCAGTGAGGGGTGCTAAAATCAGTGGGAGGAAGTTGGAGGAGAATCAGCATATTTGCATAGTCTCAGAAAGTCTCCCCACACCAACATAGGTACTTACTTACTCATTCCAAAGGGAAGGATGGGAGTCACTTTACAGTACAGACACAGTGCGAGAAACCTGGGCAGCCATGTGGTCAAGGTTAGCATCATCATAAATAAAACATGCCTCCATCATGACAAGATGAGAAGGACACAGCATTACTTCTGGGGCGTTCTTACCAAAACCAGATAACCTCAATCCAATCACATTAACAGAAGGCCTGGGAAACTGTGTGTGCTTGACAGATATTAGCTTTTTGTAGTTTAGGGTGTTGTGATGGTCAGCATTATTGGGCACACAGTGAGGACCCTGGATCCTGGCTTCCAGTCCAGACACGGTGCTCTCTGTCCTGACTCCCTGCTGTTTGTTGTCCCAGTCAGGAGATTGATGTTGAAAGCAGCTAATGCTGTGTGTTTGGGGACTCTGAATTGTTCCTGGACATTGTATCAGCAGCATAAAGGTGGCCAGGTTACAGCAACGCTTAATGAGGAAAGCAGGAGCTAAGTGGTTGCCAGAGGGCAACAGAGTGAACCCTGGCCCTTCCTCTGAAGGAAACACTGTCTGCCTGGGGCTGTGGGCTGATGTGTGTTATGAGATCTGACTTCCCTCTCTCCGCTTTTTTTTTTTTAAGACAGGATAACTTTCCCTGACTTAGGCCCACACCACCCGCAACACAGACCAGCCTCTAGCTTGGAAGTGGGGTTTAAAATTTTTGGAAGCTCCCCATTCATCAAGCACCCATCTTGAAAACTCAAACATTCTCAATACTTCCCCACTCCCCCTGCCTCTCTCCCTGTCCCATTCAAAGTATCCACCACTAACTAAGAGCTAAGATCTTTACCTTCATTTTCTCATTCATTCATTTTGACAGTCTTACCAGGTAGGTCTTAATCATTCCATTTTTACAGAAGGGGAAGTGGAATCTCAGAGAGCTTGAGATAGTTTCTGAAGATCACACAGCCTCAACAGGGAGCAGCTAGAACTTGATTTCCGGCATCTGGCACTGGCTTCTTTGCCCAATGCTCCCAGGGCAGTGTGCCAGATGAGGGGCCAGAGGGAGAGATGAGAAGGAAGGAGGCTATCATGGCACAATTTAGCCTCAGGCCAGCCTTGGCTGATGAAACCACCTTCCAGGGCCCAAGAGACTTTTCTCTCAGCACCTACTCCTGGTCTGGCCCACAGGCAAGTGCCTTTGCCTCCTCCTTTATCTTCAGAACCTTCCCTGGTGGTTCTGCTTCACCTTTGTCCCCTTGCAGGGCTACAAAGGGGTCTGCAATGTCTGCATTGCCTGGTCCCTGCTGAGGGGCTCTTGGCCCAGCTACTGTCTCCAAGCTAGTGGCTGCTTTTGGCTTCCGCCCCAGGAGAGAGCAGCAGACAGGCCAGGAGGGTCTTCAGACCCCCTCTAACCCAGAGGGGTTAGTTGGATGAGGACCAGCTGGGTTTGGGCAGGGAAATCTCAGCCTTGGCTCTAACTTCTGTTTGCACCTCCTCTTCCCATCACCAGTTTCTATTTCTGCTTCCCGAGGCTGAAGTTGTGATCTATTTCAGGCCCCTCCTCCCTGGGCCCCTTCCCCTTGCAGCTCTGCTTCCAGAGCCAGCTGACTGCTCTCTTTTCCAGCCGGCCTTCCCTGGTAGCTGCCCGTCTAGCCAGGGGCAGTAGCTGCAACTATTCCCCCGGGGCTTGGGAAAATACCCCACACTTGACCCTGGGGTGGAGAGGAATGTTGAGGCTGGAGCTTGTGTGGGATCTGCTGTCCTGGCAGGAGGCCTTCTTACGCCTCAGGGTGAGTAATGGGGTGGGGCCAAGGGGGGTCAGGGACTTTCTCCTAGTGTGGTGGGAGGGGGTGAGGGGTGACAGAGGGCCTAGGTCAGGCAAGGGGCAAAATCCCACCCTAGGGGCCCATCCCCCATCCCACACGTCTGGCTCTTGTGGCTGCCCCCCTCCTTCTTGAAACATTAAGATGTGCAGTGTTCTTGGAGCCCATCCCCAGGTCACACCCGCCTGTTTTCTCTCCAGGGAGGCTGGGTTAGGTGCCCAGAATTAACAGAGGGCACTAGGGGTGGATGGCTGTCCAGTCTCACTCTTGCCATCTGAAAATGGCAAGTAGGGCCTGATTAGTGGTTTCTAAGCTAAGTTTTGATAAGCTCTGTGGTTCCTCAGAGGCCTCAGAGGCTACAAAGCAAGGGATGTGTGTGTGGATAGTGGTGGCGGGGAAGCTGGTCCGGCCCCTTCTCAGCCAGAGCAGCCCCAGGGTGCTTCAGAAGGGAGTGATGTAGACAGTAATGGGAAGAAAAGTAGAGGAACTGCAAGAAAGGCAGGGCAAGAGCCCCTCCCTCACCACTGGAGGAGCAGGTGGCCTGGGGAGGACAACAATGTGCTGGAGGAAGAAGGCAGGGCCCAGTATTGAATCCCGAGGGTTTGGCTCATCCCTGAGTGTATCAGCCCCACATCCACCAAGCTCCCTGGAGGTGAGAGGCGGGCAACCATTTAGGCCACAGTGACTCTCTCAGGCCAGCTGTTTCCTTGCCTTTGAATTGGTGGCTGACCCTCTGCTGTCCCTAGCCTGTTCCAAGCAGCCTGGGAGACTTCCAAGCATGTCTTTTGCAGGCCAGATGTGTGTCCACTGGCTGTGAATTCTTGCATGGAGAACAGGTGGGTGGTAATTACTCTAGCAGGAGCCAAGGGTGACTAGAAGCTAAGGAGACAATTCTATCGAGCTGTCAAGAATAGAAAAACAGCCTTCTTCCCTGAGCTTGCTTTTATAGGGGAAAATGGAGATGAAATCCAGGGCTGGAGCAAGAGCCTTGGCCTCCATGGCAGATTCTAGAGTGTCCTGGAAATTCCCATACCCCACCCCCCGTCATGTCCCTCCTCTCTAAACTGTACGCCATGTGTAGTGAACATCTGCTATACGCATATGACCAGCACTCCTTTCTCTTCCTTGGATAACAGAAACCCAATTTTCCTTTGGGGAATTCTGCTCTCCCGTTTCAGGCATTCCTGGTAGGGCTGTCAGCCACAGGGCTTCTCCCAGTCCTTTACCTCCAGGACCCCAGGGACTTCCATCAGACTCTCTAGTGGAAAATTTGCTTCTGGGGTGAAATTGCTGCTGATCACGGCAGGTGGCTGGCTTGAAATCACCCAAAGCCAGCCAGCCCATGGGTTCTTGCCACCCAGACTCCCAGAGCTGCCCTGGTCCCAGGCCTCAGAGAACCTTTCTGCTCCCAACTGTTTTTCTCCTATGGAGATCTGAGCTTGGGAAAGGGTCTGCACCCATCACGGACACTTGAAAGTGAATGACAAATTGTCTGACTCTCCTCTGGGTGGGCGCATTTCCAGCCTTATGTCTATGTGTGAACTGAACGCTCTCTGCCTCTTGTTCCAGGGAAGCGAAGTGTTCATGAAGAGGTGGAAGGCTTTGGGGACAGAGTGGGCTTCCCCCCAAAACACCCTGAAAGGAGCCCTGGCCACTTCTGCCCATCACTCATCACTTGCATGCATGGGGAATTGCCTTGGCCCAGCGCTGGTCTGTTCAGTAGCTGCTTATATCTGCCCTCCACATATTAGCCCCTGATGCTCATTAAGTTTTGTCCCCGCTGGAATTCCTTGCTTCAAGCTGTAAGATCTTGATTCAGCACAACTGAACACCTACAATGTGAAAGGCCCAGAGTCATTTGTATCTGGGATAAAATGTGCTTGTTTTGATGTGTGCAGTCTAGTTGAGCAAACACTCTCCCCCTCTTTGGCTCCTGCATGAGCTGAGCGCTGTTGGAAAGCTGAGCCAGTTTGCCCTGGGACCACAAAGGAGGGGGCGCTGCAGAGGGGAAGGGCCAGGCTTCCATGCCACCTGGCCTCTCTCTCTCCGTTTGTGTACAAATTAAGGTTCTTTGGCTGCAAGCAACAAGAAGGACTCTACTAATTGGTACATGGAAGAAGAGTGGGGTTACTAGAAAGATTTTTAAGAGCAAACATAACAGAAAGAAGAACTGAACAGATAGGTATCAGGAAGGTCGGGAATCTAGGCAGTGATGGGGCTGTCGGCGCCAGGAACCCCTTGGAGTATGCCTTTTTGGGGAGCTGCCATTGGATGGTTGTATTTTTACTGTATAGGGGGGTCAAATCATGGGAGAAAATCTGGCCAGTTTGGGCCATGTGCCACATGGCAGGTATTGCAATTGGCTGCCCCCTCAGAATGATCTAAAAGTGAAAGGACAGTTGCCTAAAGGAAAAAGGCTGCTGTTAACAGAATAAAAGAGAGGAGGGATGCTGGGCAGACAAAATAACAAGGCCCACCTTAGTCATAGGCCGGAAGGGACACTCTTGCCTGCTGGGTCCACATTTGACTTGGGCTCTTCCCATGGCAATCACATGCTGAGTGAAGGGCGGAAGCCAAGGAAAATCAGTGCATGCGGAGTGGGCTCAATCTCCTCCTCATGATACAGGTGGATAAACTGAGGCCCCAAGATGGGAGATGACGTGTCCCTGGTCACAGTGTCGGTTCTAGCCTCCAGCCAGTGATGAACAAGATGCTCACAGAAGGTCAAACTGGACCCACAGGCTTTTGTCACTGGTAGAAAGTTTCTGTACCAGAAATGGAGTGAGGATGAGAGTCCCTGTGGAAGCCACTGGGAGAGATCCTAGGACCTGGCACATGAAAGTTTAATACAAATGCTCCATCAATATTTGTCCAGCTGCCCTGGCTGCACCATGGACCTGGGAGATACAGTTGGCTCCCTCACGCTTCTAGCGCCACGCTCAGGACCCAGACAGAAATGCCAGAATCCTGGACCCCTGTGAGAGTGACCTGTCTGGGGCTGTGACCAGCTTGTGGCTCCAGTGGGGCTTTCAGAGCTAGCTCTGGGGCTCCCCACGGGAGTCTTCCTCTGGGGCCTCAGGACAGTCCACTGCAGAGAATGCCAGGCTCAGGCCTCCATCTGGCCCTGCCCCACCCCTGCCAGGCCCAGCCAGCTGCCTGCAGGCCCAGACGAGCTCTGTCCCTCTTGGTGTTTGCAGTCTGTGAACATGTGTGGCCCTTTCTGCTGCCCTGCAGGGCTGGGAGGCCTCATCCATCCTGCTGCCCTTTCTTAAACTCATTAGACCATCCAGCTTCTGTTCGCATTCTCTCCTCAGGGTCTGTGGCTACAGCTGACCATCCCCCTGGGGCCTCTTCCCTCCCCAGTGTTGGCAGGGCACCTCTGCAGTCCCTTGCCATTGTGCTTTGGCATCTTTCTAATGCCTTTCCCCCCAGGAGATCTCATTTCAGCCTCCACTGATCCGTTCTCACTGCTCAAGTCCCTTCTCCTGGAAGGTCCAGCCTCTAGCTTGAGAAACCAGGGTGTGGACATGGGATAGGCCTTCTTTCCATCCTACTCCGTCCTCTCCTGTCCAGCTGGCATGAGGAGGGTCTTCCATTGCTCACCTTCTCATGCTGGGACGTTTCCTCTCTCTTCCAGCTCATTAGTGCAGGTACAACTGGAGCCAGATCTGTCTCCTGCCCAGCACTGAGCTCACAGCCCTGCTTGGGCGGGACCTTTCCCGCACCCCTGCCCTAGCACCCTGGGTTTCCCAACCCGCCTAGAGCACTTGGCATGCAGTGAGCAGCCCTGCTCCCCTCGCCTGCTCCAGTATGTTCTCTCTCTCTCTGTCTCTCTCTCCCTCTCTCCATTTTTCTCTCTGGCTTCCCCTGGCCTGCCCCTCTTTCCAGGGTCTGGAAATGGGGAGGCCTTTCTGCTCAGGGATCCCATGCCTCCTCAGCCAACACAGAGCCAGCATGAAAATCTACAAGCGGGTTTTGTTGGAGGCGACCAGAAGAGGTGGTGACTCCCTAGGGCTGGATGGGGCTTCTTCATGCCATCTGCTGTCCCCTGGCTTCTGGAAAAAACATTTAAACCATCCCAGATCCACAAGAATTTAATCACTTTTTAAGGACAGCTGTCTTTCCCTTTCTCTCCTTTTACAGAAGGAAATGTCACATGAACCCTTTTCAGTGTGTAAAATCTCTTGTTCTGTCTCCCTGCACAAACTCACCTATAAATCTCATGCTGAACTGGAATCATTTCCACTGCAGTCTTAGTCAATAATTCTTCGCGTTGTGAGCATAAAGAATAAATGCTCAAAAAAAAAAAAAAGAACAAAAACACTGTTTCTATATTAAACAAACAAACAAAGCAAACACCTTAATGTATCTGGAGACCCAGTGAGATCCTCCTCTGCATCCTTTTCCTCTGGGTGCAGGGGTTTGAAGACCTGTCTTCCTGGGGGCAGATACAATTGCCTTGAGTTATCTGGCCTCCCCAGAACTCAGATGGCAGGGCCTGTACCTCTGACCTAGGTAAGCACGGAAACACATTCATGGGTTGTAAAATCAATGTGGTCACAACCAGCACTCAAAAGAAAAATAGGAGAGAGGTCACAGGAAACATGAGAACACAAGGCACATAAGGGGAAGTGGTTCCAATTACGGATACATGCCCTTGTGTAGTGAATTGTGTTGTAAGATGTATTTTTACTGCGAGCTGTGGTTTCAAAATCTAAAGCCACAGCTCCCAGCTGACTTGTGCTGTGGAAGTGGAGGACATGGTCATCTGTGAGCTTGTTGGGCCCTGGGACTCCCTTGAGGCCAGAGCATGTGGAAGGAGAGACCAGAGAAGGCAAGTTCTGGAGCATTCTGTCTAACTGAAGCCAGGGGGCAATGCTGGATGGTTGTTGGGGGAGAAGAGGGGGCATGGATGGGCTGCAAGTTAGATGCCCCCTGAGATCCCTTTGGCTCTGAGATCCTGCTGTGGTCCCACCTTCACACTGTACCCTGTCACATTCTTCCTTAACTCCTTGGTTCTGTTCTTTGTGCCACAAGATAAGGTATTAGGAATGGTTGCTCTGGTTAGTTGTCACACAGGATGCCCCTTGTGGCTACACGTGCCGCAGTCCAGATATCAGCGTTACCGTTTATACAATGACAAGCAGAGCTGTTGCTGCCTCTCCCTTCTTCCTCCTCATCCCTCCAGCTGTGGTCCCTATCCAGGGATCAGAAAGAAAGACTATTGGGTTTTACTTCATGAGGCAGGTTCAGAAGCATGCACTTAGCCCTGCTACCACCCAGGCTTTGCACAGTCCTTGGAACTTGGGGGCAATTGCCCTCACACCTCAGAATGCATGACTGGCAGGCTCTGTGAGGGGCCTGGCACATGGAAGATGGCCAGCAAACGTTTGCTGGACCAATGGATTGCCTCTGGCAGCACTGCTGTGTCAGGTATGCTGTGGAGGCTGCCTCCTCCTTTGCCATGGAACCAGAGCTCAGGCTGGAGCAAGGCCAGCAGCTACAGTCACAGCCATTGGCAAGTCGGGCCCTGCAGAAGCTCCACACGGCCTTCCAAGTCCTTGAAAACAAGATTCTTCCAACTTCTCAGTGTTGTTTTTTTATTTCTACACCATGACTGCCATTCCCAGTGTGTGACTGAGACAGGGCATTAAACAAACAAAAAAGCCCCAGTTAAGGAAGCTGTGTGAATGTCTTTTTGAACCTACTCACATGATGCTCTCCTCGCTCCCACCGCTTTTGCCAGTCAGGAGATATGCAGATACCGTTGCATTTCATCTTCTTTTCTTTCTTCAAAGATGAAATGACAGTATCTATTTTAAAGGGATGGTGATTCACGGGTGTTCCTTGTATTGTGAATTCACCTTCTTCTCCTGTTATCTCAGGAACCCTCCACATGGTTATCTCGAGCTTAACATCTTCTGTCCTGTCCCTCCCATGTCTTATCTCTGGGGGGGTGTGGGACGAACGTGAGGCAGAGACACAGAGGCAGCTGTAGGACTGGCTTTTAGGCACGTATTTAAACATGAGTGCTGGCTCCCTTATGCCATCTCTCTGGCCCTTCAGCCTGTGTCCCCCTGGCCCCCCACAGTGACTCAGGTCTGTGCCCTGGCCCTGGTGAAAGCTGCTGGGTGACTGCTGCTCCCTGAGCTAGCTCATGGCTCCAGGGAGCCCTCAGTGGCTGAACGACTCCTGCCCAGGAGGGTATCAGGAGGCAGAGCTGCTCTGCTTTCCCAAAGGTCAACTATTGAGGTCTGAGATGAGGAGCCCAAGGCCAAGAGTAGAGAGGAGACCTTGGGCAGAGAGAGGTAATGAAATCTTAGGACAATCCTGGGCCTTTCCTAGATTCAGACCCTCCTTAGAGGTCTTCCTCCCACGTAGAAACACCTTCTACAAGACCTGTCGGGCTCTCTTTGAACACTTCCACTAGCAGAGGGCTCGTTACTCAGAAATGGGGCCGGTGCCGCGGTGGCACAGCCCCACGTGTTGCATTTACTGTAAGCACAAATCCACGTTCTCACGTGTTTTTTCTTGTTTCTGGCCCAGGCTCTGGAACAAAATGGTGAATTTCACTGTGGCAGAGACAGTACCATTAACTGGCCATCTTATGTAGCATCTCAGTAGCTTTTTTTTTCTTTTCTTTTTTTTTAAACATCAATATGTGGTTGCCTCTCGTGCGCCCCCCCACTGGGGAGCTTGTCTGCAACCCAGGCACGTGCCCTGACTGGGAATCAAACCAGCAACCCTCTGGTTTGCAGGCCAGCGCTCAATCCACTGAGCCATACCAGCCAGGGCAGCATCTCAGTAACTTTGACTAGAGTTGGCCATGCTTTCCTTCCTTAAATCTAACTTTTCCTTGGATTCTGTGCCACTTCCTCCTTCAACTTAGATAGTCCTTTCTTATTTCCTCTGCTGGATTATTCTCCTTTCCCTAATCTCAAAGTACTCTCTGTTTTAACCTCGAACATCTAAAAGATGTTATCGAGACATACTTTGTATATCACACAATTAACCATTTTCAAATGTACAATTCATTTATTTTTCAGTAAGTCACCAAGTTGGGCAACCATCACCACAAATGAGCCTTAGAACATTTTTATCACTCCCAATAAGATCTCCTGTGCCCATTTACTGCTAACTCTTGCCTCCCCTACTCCTACCCCTGTCCCTCGAATCTATTTGCTATCTCTATAGTTTTGATCTTTTTATATGTCATATAAAGAAACGTGTGCTGTTGTGACGGGCTTCTTTCACTGTGTGTAACATTGTCGAGATTTATTTAATGTGGAGCATATATTGGTAGTTCACTCCTTTTATTGCTCAATTGTATTTCGTTGTTTGGATATATCAGATTTTGTTGATTCATTCACCAGTTGATGGACATGTAGCCAGTAATTAATCTTTGATTTTTATGAATAATGCTACTAAGTCTGCATTATTTGTGTGCAAGTCTTTGGGTGGGTATACTAAACCCTGACCTCTTCTCTCTCCTGGGCAGTCCCTTCAAAGTCCAGGCCATTAACGCCTCCACCCCCACCCACACCTTTTTCTCCTGGGCACACAGGTTACATTTTCCCACCTCCCTTTTTGTAAGGTATGGCCACATGACTGAGTTCTGGCCAATGAGCTGTGAAAGAGTGATGTTTGCCTATTTCAGAAGTGCCCTTAAAAAACGTGTGCAATCCCCTCATTAGCCATCTATGGGCTGAATGAGAAGGCGGCAGAGTCTCTATCTTGGCTCCAGGATGGAAAGATCCTGGGGCCCTGTGTGACCGTGTGGCTCAGAGCTCTGCTCGATGAGGGTAAACATGAACTTCCTATGTGGGAGTTGTCACTACAGTTACCCTGTTGTGACTCCTGAAAACATAGAACAACTGAACCCCTCTCTGACTTGATAACCCTGCACGTAGCTGAAGATTGCCAGACTCTCCTCCACCAAGAGTTCTCTCCTCCAGTATCTCAGTTGCTCCTCTGGGGTGTATTTATCTCCATTTGGCTCACCTCCTTGTAGACATACTTCAGTGTTGCAATACGCCACTTAGAATAAGGTTGCAGAATCAAACACAAAACTGTCATCATGTCTTCACAGCTTGGAGGACCCTGGTACCCTCCCTGTGCTGCGCCTTGGGTTTTATGCACAATGGCACTGGATCCTTTGGAAGTTTACATGGTTAGTTTATTTTGAACCAGTGGGTAACTGGGATCTCCTTTTTCAACAGTATCTTTACCTCCCCCACAACCCACATAAGGTCATTTCACGTGAACTGCTGTCAAAGCAACCATCCCTCATCCTTTAATTATTGCTTTTTTTGGACCAAGATGCAAGACTTTTTCACTTATCTTTATTAAATCTCAACTTATATAGATCAGTTTATATCTTGCTTTTATCATCCAGTGTCATCATTTATTCCTCCAGTTCCATGTCATGTGAAATGTGATAAAAATGCTCTGACTTCATCCACATTGTGAGAAGTCTTGTATGAGTCCCAGCCCTGTCTCATGTGCTACTCTAGATCTCAGTGACCTCCATCTGTTCTTCAGTGTGGAGAGTGCTTGTCTAAGCATCTATACATATCTAACTGTACCACGGTGGATTCCACATTTTCCCAGCCTATCCACATTGAATTTCATCTGACTATCACTCAAAAATCTGGGAAAATTTCTCTGATCAGAAACCCCACTGAAAAAAGGAAGTGGGGTAGAGCCTGGGGTGGTTTAATTTTTGCAAACTGGGCTCTGGTAACCATTGCTGTTCCTCCTCCTCATTCTTTCTACCTTCTCTGGGCTGAGACTTGCCCTGCCTTCCAGAATCCCCTCAAATAGCATTCCCCCCCCCCCCGAATATTCCCTGATCAATTGTCTCATATTCCCATCCTGGAGTGCTCTGGCCTTGTAGTCACACTGTAGCCTGAGCTTATCTCAGTCCCAGCACTTACTATGACAGGTGTTGCTGCCTTTTCTACTACACAGGAAGTTCCTTAAGGAGAGGGACTCATCCTTATTCTTCCTGGTAACACTGACGCCTGACAAAGATGTGCTGGGTAAATGATGGCTGAAATACACTAGGCACTTCCCAGCTGTCGGATATCAAATACCATCTGTGGGTCAAGCCACAGATAAGTGGATATCAGGATACGTAGGCATGATGTAACCTGTGGGATTAGAGAGGAACCGGAGGCCAAGTACGAGTGAGATGGGGACAGAAGCCTGACTGGGGGACTGAGTCTCCAGGGGGACCTGTCCAGAGCAAGTGGGGAATTCAGACAGTGGAGATACCTGGGAAGGGGCTAGGAAAGAAGGGACAGTCAGGTTGGTGGGTCACAGCAGCAGGACCCAGAGACCAGGTCAAACCTGCCACATTGGCAGCTCCGTGGTTCTGTACAAGAAGAGCCATGTGGGGAGGAACAGACTGGTGGCAGGGCTGCAGGATTGCTTTTAAGCAAGGCAAGCTTACTGGCTTTGCATCAATTGGTGTTTACTTGGCGCAGCTTCGGGGAGGTTGATGGCACTTCTTCCCCACACAAATATCTCCTTGCTATTGACTGGAGGACACCAGTTTCAGAATTCCAGATAAATAATCCGTGCCTCCAAGGCCAGCCGGTGGCTTGGGTGTGGGGAAAATGTCCATCTATCTGAGAAAAGGAGCTGACTAGAACTTAGCCCCCTCCATAAATTGACCCCAACCTACACTTTCAGCCCTATCCCCTTACATGACCCCTGCTCTTATCTGAACTTCAGCTACTTAAGCTACTTAATTTTCCCCCAATAGCCCCAAGTTTGTCTTACACTGATGTCTTGCATATGCAGTACCTCTCCTTGGCACATGCCCCTCCCTTACACGGTGAACTCTCCCTTAACCTGCAATGCTGAAGTCAGGACTGAGAGATGCTCCCTGGCCCAATCCCACCCTACATGGCTGGCAGGTCTTCAGTGAGCCTGAAAGTTCTTTAGTAAGTCTCCCACTGAAGCTCTTACCATCACACAAGCAGTGAGGCTATCCTACCCATTCTCATGCCTGGCTCAGTGCCTGGCACATATTAGGTGCTCAGAAAATGTTTGTGGAATGGAGGGCATTATGTTACCAGCCAAAGAGACTGAACATTAGAAGGTAGGCAGGTGCTTAGAGGCATCCCAGGCAGCAAAAGGATTTCCAGGCCCCACCAAAGTAGTGCACCTGAGAATACCAATACATATTACGAAACTGAGGCTGTGCGTGGCAGGTTTCATCCGCTAGACATGGGTGGAGTATGTGTGTCTGTGTGTGTTTGTGACTCTGTGTGTCTGCGGGAGAGACAAATAGGCAGACAGACAGACACTAGTACTTCGTGGAACAATCAGAAATGGGGCTGTTTCCCCTCAATCATCATGGACACTTCTGTGTTTCTTCTTGCCAATTGGAAGAGGGGAGATGCTGACAGCTTATCTCTAATACACCCTCCCTGGCTCCCAACCCATCCCTCTCTACTGGCGGCTTTGGCCCTCACACCTACCCTGTCAGAGATGTTCCCAGGCTCGGAGGCCCCACTGCTGACAGCACAGCCACTCGTGGCTCCCCTGGCCAAGACGGTCAAATAGCTCCCAGCTTCTTGGGGGGAGTTGAAAGAGAAGGA
This sequence comes from Macrotus californicus, assembly GCA_007922815.1. NCBI lineage: Eukaryota > Metazoa > Chordata > Mammalia > Chiroptera > Phyllostomidae > Macrotus > Macrotus californicus. The sequence continues at coordinate 71,572 of VMDR010001943.1, forward strand.
GTTGAGAGGTCTGGGAGTCAGGAGACCATGGTTCAAGGGCTGGTGCTGCCAATAACTAGTCACATGACCTTGGAGAAGCCCACTCCTTGTCTGTCTGCTCCTCAGATCAGAATCTAGTGTTGACAGCAAATTTGAGTTCATCTAGTAAAATCCTCTCTTTCTATAGATGAGGAAACTGAGGTCCTGGGAAGGGAGGGGGCATAATCAAGGATGGAGACCCTGGGGGCACACATGGGCTACACCAGGGTCTGTGCTCCCTGTGGTGATCTGACACTGCCCTAAATGCTGCCTGAAAATGTACGCTAGTTGTTTACAAGTCTGTTTTCCCTTCACTTCTATCTGTGGGCAGAGGCGGAGAGGAGTGGAGATGAGAAGGTGCTGGGAGCAGTATCATTGGCAGGCAAGGACCTGAGGGGGGTGAGGAGAGCGTGGGGAAGGGGCAGGGCTACAGGACCGGGCGTAGGAGGGGGCGGAGTAGGGGGAGGAGCAGAGACGCCTTTCCTTCCTCCCTTGGCCTCCAGCCTCCTCTGGCCTGAGGTCTGGTCTGGTGAGGCAGAGCACAGAGCATGCCTCTGCTGTCTGTGTGAGTTCCTGAGGAGTGAGATCTTTAATTTTTGTCTGCTGAGCCCCGATGGGCCCGGGGCCAGCCTGTGTTACAACCTCCTGGAGGCCCCTGGGCCAAGGCACTCAGACCAGAGTGGACGGAAACAAGGCATGAGTCATGGCAGACCGGCTGGGACTGGGCTGCACCTACCCCTCCAGCCTGGTGTCTGGGCTCTGTAGTGGGGAGTTTTAGGGCCGGGGCCTGTCTCTAAGGGCTTCGGGGTCCTAGAGAGTAGCAGGAATCACCAGAACAAACATCATTGAGTGTCCGCATTCTCAACAGACGACCCAGGGGAAAATGGAGGTCAGGAGATGATGGCAGAGGTGTCACCCCTTTCATGGCCTTGACAATGAAGAGTAAGCAGGAGGTTGCTTACCGGACTCTCTGGAGGAGCTTAATTTAGGAAAGACCCTAATTTAGGACAGCCCCTGTGTCTGTCCCCACAACCTCTATCCCTTGGGCTACGAGGGAGATCAGTGTGTCCCAGCCAGAAGCCAAGGTGGGGACAGGCTGGGAGACCCCAATGACAGCCAAAGGAAGTTGCTTCCTACTCACCTCATCCTTAAATTCCTGCATGGCCATTCCAGAACCCGGGATCCTTCTGCATAGTCCTCCAACCCACAGGACTTTCTCCCTGGAGGTTCTGAAAGGATAATACAATGTGCAATCCCTTCCCACCCATCAAGAGTCCCCCACCAGCAGAGCACTTGAAGCCCCTGTGGTCTTACTGGGGGAGTGAAAAGAAGGAGGCCTCCCAGACAGTTCACACTGTTTTCCTGCTCAGATCTTTGACTCCACTTTGGGAGATGTTATGCTTCGGCCCCCAGGAGTTCTAGAAGATCCCACTTCAGCCAGAGGCAGAAGGAGTTTATGCAGGTAAGTACAGAATGTTGTCTGAGCTTTACCTAAATGCACACGACTTGCATCTCCACCCACCCTTGTGTCAGGGGCTGGAAACGAAGGGAAACAAGTGAAAGCAGTTATTTGCGAAGCTGCCCATTTCACATCACTGCAGGACATCCTGGAGTAAGTGCAGTGTGCTGGGGAGAAAACGACGCAGACTTTGGAGCGGGCAGACTTTTTAGCTGAATCCTGGCTCAACTCCTGGCTGTCTAACCTTGAGCAAGAGACTTCACCCTCCTGGGTTTGTGAAATGGGAATTACAATGCCTACCACCCAGGGCCACATAGATGCTCTGTTTATGGCACTTCTCTTGCCCAAATCTGAGAAAAGCAGAGGGTTGAGAGGAGCCAATCAATTGAAAATGATTACTCAGCGATCAAAAATGATTTGATGGAGGGCAAACTTGCTTTCTTTCCTTCTCCTTGGTGAGTGGGAGTCAGATTTGCTGAGACTCACCATGACAACTTTTGTCTGCCCTTGACAGCTAGTGGACCCCTGTCCTTAAATAGGTGCAAGGAGGGTGGGAGGTGCTTGGAGGGGCTCACTCGTGACAGCAATTCTGTGTGGCCATCAGCTCCCTTGACCACACCATGAGCAGCTGTGAACACTTCGCTTTCACAGAAAGGCAGTTAGAGCTGCATTTCCAGAGAAATGCTCCCCCAGAAGCTGGTGCGGGGTTAGTGTCTGGAACCAGACAAACCAGGAGGGAATCCTAGTGTAGCCACTTGCTAGCTTTGCCATTGTGGGCAAGTCATTTTCCCTGTCTGAGCCTCCATTTCTGCATCCGCCAAAGGATGAAATAATAATACTTCCCTCATAAGACTATTGTGAGGATCCATTGAGAAAATGTCTCCAAAATATTGAGCACAGTGCCTGGCACATTTTAAGCACCCAAGAAATACCCACTGGCTGCCTAAGACAGCTTTATTATTCATTTCATTATCAGGTCATACGAAAACAACTTTTTAAAGTTCTTACTGAGAGTTCATCAAGAAAGGGAAATATATAATAAAAATATTTTTTTTAAAAGTCTAAAGATATATTTACACGAGCCAAAAGAAAATAAAGTTTTCTGAGTGGCATGTATTCAAGTAACTAATTAAAAGTCTGTTTGGACTAGAATCCCAGATGTTCAAATCAGGTTTTCTAAACTGGAGTCTGAAAACATTAGATCTATAAGAACCACCTGTCCTCTTTTCTTGAAAGAAAGAGAGAGGGAGGGAGGTGGGGGCGAAAGAAAGGAAAGGAAGGAAGGAAGGAAGAAGGGAGAGAAGGGGAAAAAAAGAGAAAGCAAGCAGAAAGAGAAAGAAATATCCACTGGCAAATGGAGCCTGGTAACTGACCCCTCCCCTCCTGTCAGAGGGCAGATGGGGCTCGTTATCTTCTTTGCCCTGAAGGTGGGGATGGCAAGAAGAGCATCAGTATCTCTATCTTCAGATGAGAAAATAGAAGCCAAGCACGGAGCTCAGTTTGCAGAAGACAGAAACATTCATGCTCATGGGAGGAGATAGCACAGGCGGTCCAGGGCAGGGGGGCTGTGAGTTCTGGGGGTGGGGGGGACGCCAGGCCACAGTGTCCGAGGTGAAGTGGTCTCGGCAGCTTCTGTGGGTTTTGAAGACCTCGTGCAGGAGGGAGCCGGGGCCTCTTCATACAGCCAGTACCTTCCAAACTGGAGGCTGAGGCTGCACAGTGCAGAGGTCCCAGCTGCCCGGTTTCTGGACAAAGACACCCCAGCCCCTGAGCCTCTCCCATCTGGAAAGCTGGGGCCCAATCAACCTTCCTTTAGCTGCTCTGCCCACTGATTAACCAGGAAATGTGTTATTTGTTCTGAGCAGGGGAACAAGCTCTCCTGGGGAGAGGAATTCAGGGCTGGAGGTCCAGTCACTTCCAAGGAAGAAAAAATCCCTGGAATTCTGTCGGGAGTCTGGGTCTCAAAGGGAGCAGGAATGCGGTCCTTGCTTTTGGTCCTTATTTACCAAATTAGTTCAGGTTCTGGTAGCTTTCTGGCTGCCAGCATTATTCCAGCAAGACATGGGAAAGCAATTAGGTTGCCCTGGGTGTCCAGCAGACTACCATCCCCACTTGCGGCATACATGTCCTGGCAAACCTTCCCCACTGGAATCTTCTTACCAACCCCTTGAGACTTTCTCTGCAGGGCTTCCCGGTGGTGATTTCTCTCCCCAGTCCCAAAAGATGGGTGAGTAGGCTTAGTGGCATTCTGTGCCTCATTAGGTAGGAAGCTGGGGTCAGAGGTAAGGAAGTGACACATGGTGAGTCAGGGGCCATGCTGGAAACAGTTAGCCCCTCTCCTTTTACTGGACAGGGGAGGTAGAGTGAGACAGAGAGTTCTTATAACTCCACGTCCCCAGGAAAGGGAAGAGGGCATTGGGGAGTGTGTGGTCGAGGCACTTAAGTGGCGACAGCAGCAGAGGTGGTTGGGAAAGATACCACTTCAGTGTGAAGAGGGCCACAGAGTCACAAGCCCATGGATAAGGCAAGAAGGTGCAGTCTTTGAAGCTTGGGCTCAGGTGGGAAATGGCCAAAGTTCAAATCCTGCATCTGCTGCTCATCGCCTGCACAAACCAGTAGCTATTCCCAGCCTCAGTTTCCACCTTTGTATGGGTGGAAATCATGATGTCACCTTTATTTGCTTTGACAGGTCCATTTATGTGGCATGCTTAATGCAGTGCTTGAACCATAGTAGACTCTATAAATTTTGGCAGCTCTAAAAAAAAAAAGAGGAAAGAACCTCAAGTGTTTATGAGATTGGAGATTCCAAAGAGCTGCATCAACAGATCCCAACACTTACAGGGAGAGAGAGCGATGGGCAGTAAGTGGGAGACAGGACAGAGGGTAGGGCTAGGATGGGATGAGCAGGAGATGCCAGGCTTTAGAGTAGATTAGTCGGGTTGTGGGCTCCCGGGAGAACAGGGTGGGAATTTCCAAGGACCTTGTATTCACCGAGGAGTGGGAGGGGCGCCTAGCGGGGAGGGAAGAGTGTCTGCCTGGAGGTTTTGGCTGGGGCCAAGCAGTGAGAGGCTGAATGGGCGGCTGGCTTCCAGAAGTGCAGACGGAGGAGACGGAGCAGTAATAATGACTTGGACACACGGGAGGAAAAAATAACTCAGGGACGAAGATGACGCCAAGGTTTCTGGCCTTGGGAGTCTCATGGGGCTCTGAGGTGAGCGCTGAGGGATGGAGAGGAGAGCTCCTGAAGGAACTGGCAGGTAGTGGGGAGAGGAAGAGAGTCGGGAACTAAAGAACTGGGTGGATAGAGGGGAAGGAGAGGCAGTGTGGGGCTCAGGCTTTCCTAGAGCAGTGAAGGAGCAATGTCCCCGGGAGAGAGATGAGGTTTCTGGGAATCAAGATGACATTCATCCCAAAACCCAAGGCAGAGAATTCAAGGAGATCTTTAGGGGCATCTCTTGAGGCAGGACGCACATGAACTTGGATTAGAAACTACTGCCAGGAACCCAATTTTTCGCTCTTAAAATGGGTCTAATGATACCAACCCTCCCTACTTCACGAGATTATTCTCATTCATTCAGGTAGCCATCCATTGAATCCATATTTCATGGCTGTGTATTAGAATCAAGCACTGTTCTAGGTTCTAGGGAAACAGTGGTGAGCCGGGAAGACCAGGTATCAGTTCCTTTAGAGCTATCATTGTGACTTGGGAAGTCAGGCAATACGATTTTTTTGTAGTTGTTGAACAGGACTTCTGTGGTCTTGGATTTCTGCTGGAGCCACAAGGGGAAAACGAGAAGGACTACAGGCTCTCACATTCCCAAGAGAAGCACTACACGCTTTTCCTAACGGCAGAAAAGGTTCCACAGCGCTGAAGCCACACCCCTCAATACCAGTCTATAAATGAAAGGGAAGAAGAAGGTGTTGAGGAGGGGAACTGTTGCCTTAGCAGGCAGGGCTGAGATTGCCCTTGAGGGTGCTTCCCAGTGCAAGCCAAGTGAAGGGAGTTCCCAGGGCACCCACCACAGAGATCGGGGGCTGTCAAGGACAGGAAACTAGCATGACTCCCCGTAATGCTCCCTCCCCCAATGCTGGCTGAGTCGGAAGCTGCAAGCACCCTGAGGTACTAAAGCACATCAGGAAAGCTCTTGGGAGAACCCAACGCATGCCTTTAGGAACTGGGGATGTGCATGAATGAAGAGACTTGTGGGCACTTCCTGCCTGGAGAATTCTGACTGTGGAGCCTGGCTGGAGCGGCTTTGGAGTGGGGCGAGGAACAGCCAAGTCACCATTGGTTTGCTTGCAGGCATGGCTGGCAAAGTCCATGCAGGCCAGAGGACAGGAGGGTCTGCAAGAGGCTGGCCAGAGAGTGTTTTGCTACAGCAGTGCAGGGTGGAGGTCTTGCAGGGAGCCTCCAAAGGATCCACAAATGTGCCCGTGAAAGAGCCAGTGTGTGGCAGCTGACAGCCAAGCGCACCTGCCACATAAGACTTTGTCACTTTTCCTCTAATACCTCTCCCTTGACTCTGACAGAGAGAAGCCATCGCAGAGAAGGATGGTCAGAAAAACAGACCGCACTCCACTCTCTCCTTTACAGGATCTTGAGCCAAGGGACAGTCCCGTGAGGGCAGGGTGGAGTGTTGAACTGGATTCGCGATTGATTAAATTGGATAAGGGTTTGATTTGGACGGGACCAGACTTTTTAGTGCCTGAAAATTGGTCTTAATTATAGAAATGAAACTATTCTTGTGACTGATAGGGAAGGGCAAGCCAAAGACGCTGAGTTTAAGGGCGAGGAAAAGAAATTCACCATAATTTGGGGGAAGGCAGTGAGGGAAGAAACATATAGCTGTTTCCCAATTATCTTGAAAACCCATCCAGTAAAGCAGTTATACAAGCAAACGAATAAATAAAATTATTTCAGCCAGTCATGTAGAGCCAGGAAAGTAAACCACGCTGATGTGTTAGAAAGTGATGACTGGATTGGGGGTGCGGTGGGGGGAAGGGCCAGGGATGGCCACTCCAGGAGGTGATGTTTGAGTTGAGAGAAGTCATGAAGAGTTAGTCCTGTAAACATCTTGGAGATGAGTGTTCCAGGGACAGGGACGTGGGCCTTAACTTGGCTTGTTCAGGAGCAGAGAGGAGGCCAATGCAGGCGCAGTGCAATGGTGAGTGCTCCTTCAAGAGGGGAGACAGATCAGAGGGGGGCCAGTCAGGCAGGCCTTTGTAGGCCAAGGTCAGGAGTTGAGGTTGTATTCCCTCGCGTAGTGTGGGATCTTCCAGGTCTACCCTCTGTGAAAGAGAGGACACTATTTCCAGGATCCGCCATCAGGCTGGACCCTGACGCAGCAGGAAGGGTACAAGGACAGGGAGCGAAGGCGACTGACGGCGGCAAGTCGCTCTGCAAGCGACAGCATGGCCAACGACGCGGCCAACTCCACTAGAGGGCGTGCGGCCCCCTTCCACGCGACCTTCGAGCGCTCCCGCCCCAAAGCTATCTTCCAGAGTTCCCCAGCGCTGTCCCAGGGGTAGCCTGCGCCCCGGCGGACGCCCCCAGTGGCCAGGGCTAGAAGCGAAGGGACAGGGAGTCGATCCCCAGGGTAGGTCTTGTTTCTGTCACTCCGTTCTTGGTTACCTTGCCCCGCCTCCTTCAGACCTTCAAGGGTGCAGCCTTGGTCATCCAATCCAGAGTTTGTCCCCGAGGTCAGGGGCAGGAGATAAATTCGGGACAGGTCAGTAGATCGAGCTGGCCCAGGACAGCAGAGAGGTGGCTCCGGTGCCGCTGTCCCAGCAGGCGGCATCTCCCGTATCAGCCCTCGGGTCAGCGCTGCGCCACCCCCAGCTACTCACGGGTTAACCCCCCACGCCGCCCGCTCGCTTCCCGGTGCCAAAGTGGGTGTTGCTGGAATTCCTCTCTCCCTCTCCCATAATGAGGGGGCTGAGCTGTCCCTCCGAGGAGGGGGCATGGTGTGGATAAAAGAGACGAAAAAACAGAGAGGTTTCCAAAAATAAAAACCCTCCAGGACCCCTTCGGAAGGCTGCAGCGACGCGGAGAAGGCGCGAAGGTACAGCCGCGGTGCGCGCCCCGCTGGAGACCAAGCGCGGACGCCAGGCGCAGGGCGCGCAGCCCCGGGCCCCTCCGCTGCCAAGTCCTCGCTCCGGGAGGAGCCCGGCCCGCAGTCGGCCTCGGGGCCCCCTAGACGAGGAGAAGCCGGCCGCCAGGAGGAGACCTGAGCGCAGCCCGCGGGCGGTCGGGCTCACCGTCTGCCCGGACTGTTTCCCACACGCACAGCTCCCCAGTGGCTCCTGCGTCATGAGGCCGCCGACCACCGCCCCCTGCCCCCGGCGCGCCCTGTGGACCCCCTGGAGGAGCTTTCTACCGCTCACGCTGGCTCTCTTCGTGGGCATGGCTCATGCTCAGAGGTACCCAGTGGGAAGATACGAGCCAGCTGACAGAGACTCGAGTCGGTCGTGGCGCCCTGGGGGCAGCCACCCCGCGGCGGCTGCAGCCAAGGTGTACAGTCTGTTCCGGGAGCAGGACGCGCCTGTCGCGGGCTCGCCACCCGCAGAGGTGGCCCAACCCGGCTGGGGGAGCCCCAGGAGGTCCGCTGAGACGGAGGCCAGGAGGCCGCCCCGAGCTCAGCAACCACGGCGAGTCCGGCCACCTGCGCAGACCTGGAGAAGCAGTCCCTTGGGCCAGCAGCAGTTCGCACCCCGGGCACGGGCCGCCCCGGCTCTCCCGCGCTTCGGGACCCAGCAGCGGCCGGGGGCTACGCCCCCAACCCCGCCACGAAGACGGCTCACGGGGTGAGCACTGGAGAGAAAAGCATGGGGGTAGGGGGTGGGAAAAGAGAGCTGGGGCTGTGCGCTCATCCCTGGAGGGGTATGCAGGCGAAAAGGGAGGGTGCTGGGCTCTGCCCTTCGTCCTTCTGGCCTCAGTACTGCGGGGAAACAGCACGGAGCCTGTGACTTGGAGATCTGACCCACTTTCAAAAAGTTGAGGGGAGAGAGAAACACCATCTTCACCCTTTCGTACAGCTCCCCAGACGACGTTAAATCCTTTCCTAATACGCCTGTGCATTGGCCCGCCCTCAGCCCAACCTGTGCTGTCGGGTAGAGAGGGGGCGGGAGGGGGCAGCAGGGTGGCCGTTGCAAGCTCTTCACACCCATTGGTGGTTGAGGGGGCACAGAGTGCGGGCAGGTGGAGGGTGTCGGGGACACCAGAGTGCGAAAGCAGATGCATCTCTGGGAAGGAGGCTGGCAGCGAAACCTGCGCATGGGAACAAATGTTAGGGTTGGGCCCAGGTTGGCCTGGGCACAGGGATGGAGGGACGTGGGGATAGGTGTTGACTCAGGGGCACTTTGCCTGCTGCCCGGTGAGGTTACGTGGGATAGTCTATGTGTCCGTCCGCCTGTGCAGCTTAGTGTCAGCGCGACTCAGCCACTTTGCAAGGCTAAGGCTCTTCCCAACTGCGCGGTCTTTTCCCCTCTTCCCGAGTACCATCCACTGCCCGCCGGGGGGCGCCCTCGCAGCACGGGGAGGCTCTTCAGTCGGGGATCATCCTGGCTGCCAAGCGCTGGGCCTTGCCTGAGTATGTCAGGTGTCTCGGGAATGGAGGGCAGGGGAGCACTGGCAATGTAGGGATGGGTGGGGGCACTGCTGGGAGGCGAGGAGAAACCTGGCAGCCCTCTTGGCCTGGGCTCGATTTTCCAGCTGGGTTTAGTTTTGGTGCACAGCAGGAAGGGCACCTGTACCCCAGTTCTGTTCCCGAAGACGTCCTTAGGGCCTTTGCACTGACTGTTTTCCTTGGCTGCAGCGCCCTTCGCCCACACTTCAGCAGGACCCCTTGCTTCTTTCAGATCTCTGCTCAGAGAGGCCCTCTCCAACGGCGGCCCCACCCTCTCTCTCCCTTCGCCCTGCTTCGTGTTTCTTCATAGCACTTCCTCCCACGTGACGTATTGTATTTCTCCTTCTGTGTGTATGGTTGTGTCTCCCAGCCCATGGTGATGGAGGCTCTAGGAAGACAGAGGCTGTTGGCGAATTGCTGGGTTGCCAGTGCCTAGAAGAGCCTTGTGCACGTGTGGGGTGCCGTTCAGTGCCTGCTGAAAAGCACCTGCTGAATGAGTGCATGAACTCCCCGCCACCCACGGGAGGCCCAGCTTAAAGCAGGCAGAGTGGACCCGTGCACCGCCCAGTGGTTCCCACAAGGAATCAGCCAACAATTGTTCATGGAGCACCTGCCATGTTGCAGCTTTTTCCCCTCCTGACTTTTGTGAGTGAACACATGCTTCCTAAGAGCAAGTGTGGGGGGCATGGGATAGGGGGTGGATCACAGAGACAAAGGCACTGCTCTTGCCAGAAGAGCAACTCAATTACTTATAATTGAGTTGGAGAAGTGAACAGATATGTACCAGTGAATGTGCTTTCTATTACCATAAGCTTCGTGTTAAGAGTGAAGAAATGGGACGGTTGTGGATGAGGAGCTCATAGGACAAGGAGGCTCTGTGAGCTGGAGTCCCTGGTGCTCCATGGGCCGCATGGGAGAAAGCAGATGGGAGGTGGCAGGAATGGGGCCTAGAGGTCTAGCGCTGCACGAGGACAAGGGCCTCTCACTGTTGGTGTTGGCCTTGGGGCAGGACAGCACCTGTGTGTAGTGGAGCCATGGGGATGAGGCTGGAAGCATGGGTTGGGCCAGATCATGGAGGAAATTATTTGTCGGCATTTAGGTGGGGGGAGGGGGAAGGTGGGGTAGCAGAAGGCAGGGGTGGGAGTGTGCACTGTCAGAAACCATGAAATGAGGTAGTGATGAGCAAAGCAGATTGTCACAATAAGGCTGACAAATGTGCACAGGTGTGTAAGAACATGGGCTGGGTGCCATGGGCAGGTGCATACATCCTATCACATGCTGGGTTTGGCTCCTTCCCCAGATTATTTTCTGCAGCTTTGATAAAGGGCAAGCTCCTCTCGAACTCCAGCCAGCCACTCCAAGGTAGCTGGGGACGAGCTGAATGGCAATCTTGTTAATGGGCTTTCTCTACCCAGGTGCATTCTGGCAAATGGCTCCTGGCCAGGCTGGCCTCTCTGGCAGTTGCCTTGTAGGTTCCTTAGGGCCAAGGACCAAGTGCCACCTGCTGGTGAAGGTTGGAATGACATCACTACTACTGGAGATCATTCATTCCTTCATTCAATCATTCATTCACTCAACCATTCATTCATTCATTCAACACGTGTTTGGAAAGCCTCCTGTCTGTCAGGCACTGTGATGGATGATGGGGATGCAGCAGTGGCACACAGCCTCTGTTCTCATGGGACTTACACTGTAGTGGGGGCTTACTGCACACAACACACCAGAGCCCACACAGGGCCTGCACTAATGGAATTGACAGTCCACAGGGGACCGCTGAAGCCATTGCTTCCCAATGTTCAGGGCTTCTTGAACTAGCCTCAAGGCACACCACCCTCATCATATTTTCCCTCTCATCTCTTGCTGTATTATTTTTGTTGAAATTTATGTACTGTTAAAATAACAGGATTTTGTGTTTTATTTATCTTAAAATATTTTATATAATGAGGTTTTGTACCAACACACAAAAAGGTATTGGATATAATGTAACTCATAATCCAGCTTTAGCACACCTCGATATTTTGGCATATTTTGTGTCTGACTTTTTGTAGTTGAAATTTCCTCTATAAATTTGCCTTCATCTCTGCCTTCCTCTCTCCTCCGCCTCTCCCTAAATTTACTTATGGCTCCAACATATGTTTTTACACTATTCCTACAGATGCACACATCCATAAAATAACAATTTGTTTTGCATATTTTAAACAGGATAAGTGATGCCATACTGTATTATCCTTCCACCAGTTGCTGTCCCCTCTCCTCATTAGATTTTTGAGATTTAACCACGTTAATATAATTAGCTCAAGTTTATTCATTTGAACTGTTGTATATTATTCCACTGTCTGAATATACCACAGTTTATTTATCCATCCTTCTGGTTTTGGGCAGTTAGATGAGTTACTTTTTTTTTGCTATTATAAACAGTGCTTGATTCATTTTTCTACATAAATAAATTCATTTTCTAGGAAACTTTGTATCACTATCATAAGTTGAAAATAGTAGCACTTGTCATGAAGAGAAGATAACTGTAGAAAATTGAAATAAAAACAAAATGTCCTCAAATTCTAGACACCATTATCTTTAGAAGCTCGGCCCTGTGGTGTATTGTCCCTACTGAAAAGGGGGACTGGCCAGCGCTGGGGGAGGAACCGGCTTGCAGACTCAACATCGGACAGACATTTTTCACTGACTTTTTTCAGGCTAACAGGATCAGTGAAATGGGGAATCCCTTTCTCACCATGTGACTCAGGATTGGTGAATGCTGTGACTGTGGAAACCTAAAACCCATTTCCCTGCCCTCAGTGTTGCTCATCCAGTTTTTGGGAAACACTAGATTAAGTGAAACAAAGATGTGTGACATGTCTCGCAGGTGACAGGCCCTGTGTTAGACTCTGGAGGCAGAGAAAGGACTAAGAAAGAGTCCTCCAGGTAGTCAAGCAGAGACCCATGCACCCAACACCCTGAGACTGACTGATACTAAAAGATCGCAGGAAGTGGAGAAGGTGGAAGGCTGGGTAAATGTCAGGACAGGTAACATTTGATTTGGAAGTCTTGGAGGGTGAAAGATTTTAATCACCCAGGAAGAGAGGAAAGGCATTGTAGACAGAGAGCAGCTTGAGCAAAGGCATCAAAAACCGGACCAAAGAGAGTGCAGTTGGCGGATGGCAAACTTGGTACCCTGGGGGGACCGCAGTCTTGGTTGTGGATGGTCGTGGAGACCGGGGAGGGCTGATGGGGATAATTAGACTGCAGAGGCAGGTGGGGGCCTGGTTAGCTTTGTAGAGGCCAATGCAGAGCTATGGGACATTTTAACAAAGGATTCGTATGACCAGGTTTGTCCCAGGTGGGAAAGCAACTCTCCCATGCTGTTAACCAGAAGTGTCCCCACGTGTTGGGCAATGATGAAGCATACTGGGCTAATGTTTGCTGACTGGTGTCACCTGGAAGGTTAGGCTCATATGATCCGTAAGTGGTGCCTTCCAGGGCGTCAGAACCACTGACCATATAGCCCAGCTAGCCAGGCTCATTTGCTCTCTCCAGCTGGCCAGAGCCCACTGAGTGGCCATCTCCCAGCTGGCCACCTCCCTGGGCCTCTACCCAAGGCTCTAATATTGGCCTAAAAATATCAGCCTCAGAGGCCCTCACTGGAACTTGAATCCCCATGGAGTACCCTCCTACTCCCAAGCTGCTACCTCTAGCCCCACCACCTGATAGCCTTTGATTCTGGCTAGTCCTCACTGTGGCCCTGATAGCTCTGAGGATTCCACCATGGGCAGTCAGCTGTAAAGCCATCCTGAGGTCATCTGAGGTGACAGCTGGCTCAGGGAGCCTCCTCGGGCAGGGCTCCATGCCATGACCACCCAGGCAGGCCCCTCAGTCCACACCGTCTGGGCTTCCACAGGCCCTCGTGCTTAGAAAACGCCCAGGGCATGCAGTCTATTTCCTTCCGAGACCTCCCAGGCCTCTAAGAACCTTGTCATCACCACAAGGGGTAGTGACTTAGAAATGGGTGGGTACATATCCAGAAACCCTGGGTATGAGAACCAGCCCATTCCCTAGAACCTGGAGCATGGGCCCTGATGGGGAGGAGGCTATCAAGGAGCCTGGAAGCTGCTGAAGGCAGTGGGTCCAGAGAGACTTCAAGGTGATGGGAATGACACAGCCCTTGGCTGGGGGGACATTCTGGGAGCTCCCTAGGAGGTGGGGCCAAAGGGCCAGGAAAGAGTCTCAGCTTTTTCAAGCTGCAGGAATTTATTTTGAATGCTTTGTACAACTCCAAAACCACGCAAGCTTTGGGGTCCACTCAAATGTCAAATAAATGCCTAAGTGGGACCAGATGCTTACCCATGCTGGCCACAGAGGACACAGGGATGGCCCCGTGCTCTGTCCTTCACCCTGACTCTCTGGCCCTGTACCTCTGCCACCCGACCCAGTGAGTGCTCAGTAGACCAGTTCTGATGCTAATGATGGGACCCAAGGAGCCAGAGCCAGGCCCCTCCTGAGCCAAGCAGTCAGGCCCCCGGAGGTCTTCCCCAGGAAGAACCCTTCTAGGGAAGTCATCCAGGGCCAGGCATTTGGGTCTTTAGTTCGAGAGTCAAGGCTCATGACACTTGCTGGTGCTGCAGGGGGCCTCACCAGACTCCTGAAAGCAAAGTTTGGGTGAACGGGGTGAGTGCCCAAGCAGTTAGTGCAGGTCATTGTCCAGCACCAAAGAGGAGCTGGGAGCAGGACTGTGTTCCATAGTGTGAGCTCCATCAGTCTGCCCACGTTAAAACAGAGAGCTCCTCATGCAGAGGCAGCTTACCCCAAGTCCCCAGCACTGTCTTCCTATCAGCTAGCCATCTCACAGGCCCCTCTTAAATAGAAATTCTAGAGCTCGGTGCTCAGTTTTACTATGCACTAGCTGGCTCGAGAGCTAAGATTCCTCCCAGTGTGCATTTGTTGGCAGGTGATGCACATGTGTGTTCTTTAGATAGTTTTTGTGTGTCTTCCAGCTCCCCTTGGATGGTCAGCGTTTGTCGGGCAAGGACTGTGGTGCTCACTTTTTGGTGAGAGGCAGTGGAGAGCTGGAGCACGACCTAGGGTGGGGCCCACTCGGATTTGAATCTGGTTCTGGCTCTCATGGCTTGTGGAGCCTTGGCAAGGGACCGAACCTCTCTGAACTTGCTTTTTGATCGTCATCATGATCCCTTGTCATTATTGTCCCATCTGTATTGGACAGATGGAGAGAGTGAGGTCTCCCAATGTCATGTAGGGACCAGCAGAGTCGGGACCGAATGTCAGATCTGCAGGTTCCCACAGGGCCTGCCCCAAGCCAGGCAGCCTCCCTAGTAAGTAGACGGTTTGCGCAGCCTGACAGGGTTCTCCTGGAGGGGCAGGGCCTTCGGGGGCGCTCTGCGAGCTGTTCCTCTCTGAGTGGCCTTATATCTGACCCTGTGCTGGTGACTCCACAGGAGGAATGTCTGCGGGGGAAAGTGCTGCCCGGGATGGACCACGGCAAACAGCACCAGCCACTGTATCAAACGTGAGTGCCTCCGCCCCATCCACCCTTCTCTTCCTCTGTCCTGGGAAGTGGGCTGGACGTGGGGACTGCAGAACCTAGAGCAGAAGTGTCACCCACAGTCTGCCTCCTGAGGATGTGGCTCCTCTCTGGAGCAGAGGCAATGGGCTCTGGAAGGGAGAAAATTATAGAATGCCACCAACTGGAAACAACATCTCAAATAAAAGCTCCACTTATGTTTGTAAAGCTTCCTGCCTTCCCTTCCTGCTGCCCTACTGTGTTGGCACCTCACCTGCTGTGCCTGCAGGGTCCCTTAGGGGCCCACACACTCTCGTGGTCTGTAAAGCGTGGCTGGCCCCAGAGCCTCTGCACTGCACATTTCTGGGGCACCGTTCGCAGTGCGTGCTAAGGGAATCCACCCTCTGGTCCTGGCCTCTGTCAGGCACCCTGCCAGGACGGTCAGACGAGGCTCCAATCCGTGTCTGGAGCAGCCTTACTTTGGCCTGCTCTGAAGCCGGCAGGCTGGCCCAGATGGGACAAAGGGGCGGATATCATCCTGATTACGTGGAAGCCAAGCAGGAGCCAGGGGCTCTGTGCCCAGGCTTCCACTGATGGTGTCAGGGCAGTAACAAGGACGCGAGCTAACAGCCATGCAAAGTACTCACTTTGCGCAAGGTGCACTTGCGTTCCCACGGGGCAAGCAGTACCACTGTCCATTTGGCCGATGAGGATGGTGAGGCACAGACAGGTCCCTTGCTCCACAGCAGGATCTGAACTCAGGGAACCTGACTCCAAGGTCCCTTCCCTTAATTACTACAACTTCCTGCCGCACATCGTGCCTTACGTTCTGGGCCTCACTTTCTGCATCTGTGAACTGGGGGGGACAGTGCACTACTCCCACCGTTACTACTGCCCCTGCTACGGCCACCATGACTGCCATTACTACTGCTGCCACCATTGTCACTGCCCTCCCAATACCAGCTGACAGCTGAGGATTTGCTGTGTGCCCAACCCTGTGCTAAGCTCTTTACGCACATTATCCTAGTTAAGCCTCTCAATATCCTGCTTACAGATGAGGAAACTGAGGCCCAGGTTAGTTGGGAAATATGGTCAGGAATACCCATTCCACAGGTACCGGTCTGCAGCTGTTCTGATAGTGGCGATGTGGCATTTCTCTGTGGGAAAGGAATTGCTACACAGTTAAACATCCCTTTCTTAGCAAAACAGAAAGTGGGCGTATGTGTGACAGACACAGGGGGGAGAAAAAAGAATATTCTCCTCCAAATGCTGGCACGGGGGCTGGATCCAGGCAGCCTGACTGCTGGACCCTGTACTTTTCTCTGCGGGGCTTTGTTCCCTCTCAACGTCACCTGAGGCTGGGGCCTTCTGGAGTTTGGAATCCCCACAGGTAAGAGCAGACCTGGGGGTTTCAGGAAGCCCCCTGGATCTTCCTCTCTCACACTCAGGGCCCCTCTTGGGCTCTCGTTGGCTCCCCAGGTCTGTATGGCAGCCCAGGAGCTCACTCAAACTGTCCTTGCTAGAGCTGCCACTGCCCTTAGGCAGGCCCTGAGCCTGGCTGCAAGGCCCCGACTCACCAGTACCCCTTCCTGCCCAAGGCCCTAGGCAGTGGGGGGCGGGGGGTTCCAGGTGCACAACAAAATTCATGTGTTGGCAGCCCTTATGGAGGCTTTCCTTGCTGGTTCTGATGCCTCCCAAGATGAGGATGAGACAGGGACGACATGGGGACGACATGGGGACGACGTGGGGCTGCTTCCACTCCTGTGGGGATGGGGATGCTGGCTCGCCAAGCTCTTGGTTCTCTCTTGGCCTTGACCTCTCCCCGTCAGACAGTGATGCTCAGGCAGAATCCTGGGCCTCTCTAAGGATCTCCAGATAAAGACATCAAAACCCCAAATTCAGAAACAAACAGCAAAGCAGATAGTCTGCCTGGAAATTATTTCCTTTTCCGGGACTCTGGATTAGTGTGAGCTCTCCAAGGACAGGTCCTCTGTGGCTGGAGGAAGAGTTGGGAGGGACATCTCATAATTTTAAAGATGAAGACAGTGAGCCTCAGAGACGTGGTGATGAGGTCAAGACCCACACCTCATTAGAGGAGGGTCTGGGACTCAAAACCAGTGACTCCCCTGGGCAGCGAAGCCTGGGATGTGGGTAGTTTTATGCTCAGCAGAAGCTCTGGTATTTTTAAAAAGCGCCGTAGGTGATTCCAGCTAGGGCCAAAGACACTGAGCAGAGTTTGGGTCCATCATAGGAAGATCTGCCTCGGGAGTCCTCATATTGGAACGTGCCCCTGAATCCTCTGGGATCTTATTGAAGTGCAGATTCTGACTGAGCACGTCTAGGGCAGGGCTGGGCAGACTGTGCTCCTAACAAGTTCCCAGGGGATGCTGCTGCTGCTGGTCTGCTCTTTGAGTAGCAGGGCCTTGGGAGACTTGGGAGGCCTTGGAAGGGATTTGGGGTTGGAGGTGGAGAGGAAGGTTGGAAAGTCCTGGGCAGCTCAGCAGAGAGTGTTGCTGAGGTTTGAATTGAAGCTGGAGCAGGGGGCAGGGGGGCGGGGGGCTTCTCACCAGTTGCCCAAGAGGCCTGGGCATGGGCTTTGCTCCAGCCCTCCAGCCCCAGAGGTTCTCAGCTTCCTGACTTGCACGTGATTTTCCAGCATTAGTCTCTGCCAAGCTGGAGTTTCGACACTGGAAACTCAAAGTTGGGTGAATCTGCAGATTGTCACCACCAACGTGTGTGTACACCCTCATGCCCCAGCAGGGGGCTGCTCCAGCGGACTGCCAGTACCCCTGCCACCCTGGGGGTCCTCAGCCCCTGTGACTTCCCTCCCAGGCCCTCTCACCCTGCTGTTCCCGGTTGTCCAGGACCCATGCACGCAGGCTGGCAGTTCTCCTGGAGGAACTGCCAGTGGGCGTCGGCCTTTCCCACTTGAAGTCGGCTTGTCCGCTGAAGGTCTGTGTGCTAATTAGCTGGGTCCTGTGCTGTTTGCTTGTTGCTATTTCTCTACTAATGAGCCTAACAAGAACCACGTGGGCAGCAAGGCGTTGGCCCCGAACCTCTGGGTCCCGAGCTCTGTAGAATGTAGGGCTCTTGGCTCCACACCCTGTCAGCTGGTCTGCCGGCTCCCGCTCCCTCTCCCCTCCCCTCCCCATGGCTGCCCCTCTGCGGGGGAACACTCATGACTGTCCTAGCAGTTTTACACATGTGGGGTGACTCCTCCACCAGTGGGAGAGGAGGGCTGACAAGGATGGGTGCGTGACCTCCTCCCATTGCCAAGAATGAGGTCTAGTCCCAGAGCAGTGAGGGGATTCAGTCTGTGCCCTGGTGTCTCCCAGAGATCTGTGGTTCCAACCCACTGGCCACGCACAGGGAGTGATGGCCCGAGACGCCTGGGGCCACCACCTGTCACACTTCTCCTTCTCTCCCAGAATCCGAGGTTGCTGCAACATAGCAGCCCGTCTCCCTGGCAAGCCCCTTCCTTTGCCCCTGCCCTGTCCCTGGACCTCAAGGACCACTGTACCTGCAGGTGGCCATTGCAGGAGCCACAGCTCCTCCCTGCACCTTGGCAGAGTCTCGAGCTGGGCCCTCTCTCCTCCTCTTGTCTTGGTGTCTGCCTGTCCTTCTGTGGCTTTGCCAGCTCTGCCATGCGATTTATGTGTTTATGCGTTTGTGGAGGCTGTGGGCTGTGGACTGGGGCCTTCCTGGCCCGCTCAGCTGAGGGGTAGGACTGTAGACAAGTGTGGGGTGAGCGGGTCCTGTTTACAGTTAGGGCTTTTGGAAGACTCTCATCACCACCCCAGCCCATACACACAATGGGAGAGGATTTGAAGAATTCTTTACATTCTCAGTTTATCTCAGCCTAGCTGCACAGGGGCTGGGGCTGTTCTGGGATGGGCAGAAGGAGTCCTGCTGTTGAGAAGGGGGTTAGGTGGGTTACTCACCCTCAACCCCCAGCAGAAAGGCTTAAGGTTAAGAGCATGTGCTTTGAATTCTGGTGCCAGATCCAAGGAGTGGTGGGGTGGAATCCCAGCTGTGTCCGCAGGCAAGTGACTGGCCCTCTTTTGCCAAAGAGCCTCATCCGTATGGTGGGTATAACAATGAGTCGTTTTGAGGAGATTAATGATAATAACACTCTGTAGCCCTTCCTGCAGGTCAGGACTCTATATTACTAATTTTTAATCCTCACAACAACCCTGTAAACTGGGGTTGATTTGATCTTGATCCCATTTACAGATCACAGAGCTTAACTGTTACAGGTCCCAGTCCCGCTGGAAACCAGTGGAGCCTCAAAGTTTAGCTATCGTCTTGATGTAGATCCAGGGGTGTGTGCTGCCTGCCTGGGCTTGAGTGCTGGCCCCATCACTTAGCTCCGTGACTTCGGGCAAGGTGCTTAAGCTCTCTGTGCCTCAGTTTCCTCTCCTGTAAAACGTGACTATTAGTCTCTGCCTCGCATAGTCGTGAAGAACGAATGAGATAACTCACGTTAAATGTTCATTTCAAGGTCTGGCATGTTCTATGTGCAATACCCATGTTTGGCCTTGATATGGAGAACAGGAACGGTGTCCGCCTGACTCCCAGCATACCGCTCAGTAGCAAGGGTTCACGGTACACAAAGTAGGGGCTCAGTAAGTATGTACTGAATAATCTAGGGCATCGCCCAGGTCTGTGCTGAGATGAGCCCTTCTGCAGCCCCAGGCCCATCGGCTCTTCCAGAGAATTCCCCACAGTGCTCAGGAGACCCTCAGGAGATCCCGGAGCACCCTGGGTATTTGCTCCTGCCTTCTCGGTTCAGAGCCTCTGCGTGGCTTTCATTCCAGTCTGCATGCTAGTGGACTGTCATGATCTTGGCTTCCCTGAGGGAACTTCCCTAGCCCACCTGCCCCAGCTCTGTAATGACCTCATCCCAAAGGGTAAGAGCCCCCCACCTTTGCAGCCAGACTCCCTGGGTTCAAACCCTTGCTCCATCACTTACTAGCATGGAGATCTCAGGCAACTGCTTGGTTACCCTCAGCCTTAGTTTCCACATATGTCCCATGGGGATGAGAACAGTACTCATAGTAGTTATAAGAAGGAAGAAAAGAGGTACGTGTAAAGAAATGAGCCCAGGGCCTTATAATGGTAAGTGCTGAACAAACACTCAGGAAAAGGGCCAGAGCAGGGGTGTGATTTGCAGGCTCTTTGCTGACTAGTTACAAACCACCAGCAGCCAGAGTGGTGGAGAGGAAGGTGGGAGGTGGCTAAGGGGAACAGTCACGTGACCTCAGTGAGGCTCAGCTGACATGAAGGCTGAAGTCCCAGTGGGAGACCATCCAACTCTCCCCTCACCACCTACGGGCACCTTAGATCTTTCTGGTGAGCAGGTGCATCTCCCAAAGATCTAATAGAGAAGATGTTCTTACCTAGGGGCCTCCTGGGGCCAAGGGCTGCGTCCCATTGACAGCAGCCCAGTGCTGGCCCTCCACCTACCCGGCACACGTTCGTTAAGGGACTGAGTGGGTGAATGACCACATGGGTGACCTAGCGGTTTCCTTCTGCCAGCCCAGCTGCCTCTCCTCACCTCCTTGGCTGGCTTGTCTTTTTAGACCCAGCATCTTAGTGTTGGGCTGCCCCAGGACTTTACCCAGATCTTGCAAATCCCCCACACAAAGAGGGGGCCACAAGAACCAAGCCAAGCATTATTTGCTCCCCATTATTTACTCCCCATTTGAATGCCAGTAGGCACCATGCCAAACAATTAACATGCAGCAATAATAGTGCAATGCTCTCTCTGTGCCAGGGACCACACGAAACACTTCAACCCTTTCCCCCTGTGTGTGGCTATCATATCACTCCCTGTCCTGGTCCCTCCTGTGTGCCTGCTGCGGCTTCTCCTCTGCCCAACAACTCACCGTGGCTTCCCGGCACTGAGTCCTGGGTCCTCCTCTTTGCTTTCTCGCTGCATGGCTCCTGGAACAACCTAATGCATTCCCGTGGATGTAAACATCATCTCTGGGCTGATGACGCCCAGACTTAGACCCGAATGTATGTCTTCAGCCAGAACTCTCCTCCAACCTCCCAACCCCTTCATCCCGCTGCCTACTTGACATCAGTTCCTGACACCTCCCAGATATCCCCACCCCAAATTGTCCCAAATGAACTGGTGGTTTCCCTTCCTCCGAGGCAACTTCCTTGGCGGGTCTCATCCAACCTGTTAAAAGGCATTCCCACACACCTGAATGCTCAAGCCGGACACCTGGGGGCCCCCTGAGACACCTCCATCTCCCTCAGGCTTTATCTTCAATCTGTCCTGAGCCCTGTTTGTTTTACTTCCTAAGTCTCTGGGGAACTGGCCTGCCCCTCCCTGCTTCCCCTGCTGCCTCTGCAGTCCAGGGTCCCTGCACCCTTTCCGGGCTGACGGCAGCCGCCAGCTGACTGCTCACCATGTCCCCCTCACCCCCCTTACCCTCTGGCTCCTTCTCCATAAGTTACATCATAACACACCCCTGTCCACACCTTCCTGCTGCAGAGTATCTGGCCCCGCCTCCGCACTCACCTGCTTGCTTACCAAATCCAGCCTGGGCCCCTGGAATGCTCTATCTCCAGGATGTTGCTTCTCCTCTCTTTAGGAGGCTGGCTCCCTGTCATCGTTCCAGCCTCCATTTCAAGCTCCCCTCCTCAGAGGGGCTCCCCCTAACCACTCAGGCTGGAGCTGCCCCCGCCAGCCTCTTTATTCTGGCTCTCAGCCCCTCCGCTATTTCTACCATAACTCACATCCCGATCTCTAGTCTGCTCATTTGTTCCTTGTTTGTGACAGTCTCTCTAAATTGAAAGGTCCATAAAGAGGAGGGCAGTGTCTGTCCCGCTTATCATCTTAGGCTAATAGTAAACATCGGATGCATGACCATTTTCTAGATGGACTTTCTAAGAAACTTGACGATGGAATTCAAATGCAGGTCTCTTTGACAGCAAGGCCACTCTGTCCTACATGCTTCTGCCCTAGCCTTGGCTGTGTTGTAAGTAGGAATGGTGCCCTACGCTCCCGACCTTTCTGGGTCCTGGACATGGAGCTGGTGCTGCTGTAGAAGGGCTTGGACGGCTCCCTGTCAGCCACACAACTCTCTTTCATGCCCTGTAGCTGCTCCCCTGGAAAAGACTGGTCCCCAGGCTCATCCCTGATGGGGGCTGCCCCAAGACCCCTCCCTTCGTCCTATCATCTCCAAGGACCCCTCCGGAACTAAGGCCTCCAAAGCCTTGCCTCCTTCCAGACAAGGCCCTCGGGGCTCTGACAGGGTGGACAGTGACTCTTCTGCTTTGGAGGAGGAGCTGCAGGGGAGCCCATGCCTCAGTCCTGGGCCATAGTCCTGCTCTTGGTCCCCCTCTGCATGCCTGCTAGCACCCGTGGGAATTGGGGCTGCTCCCTGGCCCTGGCCTCCAACTGGCCCAGCATCGAGGCGTTTGTTAATGCAATTAGCAGGGCGGTCCATGCAGAGGGGCTGGGGGCCAAGGTCTGACTCACACCTCCCTTTCCTCCCTCCCTCTGCCAAACGGTAGAGGCCCGCTCGGCTTGCCAGACAGCGTCTGCAAAGAGCGCGCAAGAGGCCAAGAACGGCATCTTTCTCCCATTAGAGGCTTTTATGCGAACACAACTGCTATTTTGGAGCCGGGCGCTTGGCTGGCCTCGGAGCCCCAGTGCTGTTTCCAGCCACCCTGAGCTGCGGCCCCAGCACAGCTGTGGTGGGAGCGGGGCGAGCCCTCGAGGACCTGGCTTCTCCCACTGCCTGGGGGCTTGGGGCTGAGGTTGGGCCCGGGGACACAGACCATGGGCAGAGCTTGGCTATGGAGAGGATGAGTCCCCAGGTGAATGCTAAGGTATGGGAGCCAGACTAGAATTTCGCTGGCCTCAGGGTCTCTGACACCTGGATCCCCTTTTTGTGAAGGGGGAATTGAGCAGCTCCATGGGTAGGTCCTTAGGGTCCCATTGATTAATTTTAGGGAAGGTAGAGATTTAATGGAGGAGCGGCTGAGCCTCAGGTGTGGGGGTGATGGGCCCAGAGTCTGATCTGGAGGTCCATCCTCCAGACAAGAGCAGACGGCACAGGAGGCCTTGGAGAAGGGCACAGGCCTAAGGGGCCCACCCCTGAGTCAGTGCCTCTCATCTAAGAGGCTACAAATAAAGGGGGGAGGTGTCTCTGGGGCCCAGGAAAGAGACCTGATGACACAAGCCCTCACGGGGGGCTGAGGAGGGACTGGCTGTATTTAACGCCTGGAAAGCAGCTCTGCCTTCTAGACCACGGGGCCTGTCCATCTCTCTAACCAGAGCCTGCGCTGACATCTCCTGTCTCTGGGACAAGAGTCGGAGCAGAGAAGCTCAGAAGCCCTCTCGCCTCTGCCGTTGGGCTTGGGGTGATTTGTTTTGTTGTGTTTTGTTTTGTTTTAAGCTCTGCAGTGCCGTCCAATTGCACTTTCTGTGATGATGGACACGCTCTGTATCTTTCCGTTCAACGTGGTAGCCGTGCGCCACATGTGGCGATGGAGCGTATGAAATGTGGCTTGTGCAACTGAGAAACTGAATTTTACATTTTTGTTAATTTTAACCAGTTTCATCTTAGAGAGCCACAGGCAGCTTGTGGCCACAGCACCAGGCGATACTGCACAGCACAGCTTTCAAGAGTACAAAGTGCTTCCACACCCACCGTCTGTGTTGAGATTCGCAACAACTCTCTGAGGCAGGAGTCATCGGACCCACTTTACAGCTGAGACAACTGAGGCACCAGCTAGAGAATCTCCATGAGATGAGATGTGCCCCAGGTCACGCAGCTGGGATGAGGCTGATCTGGAGTCAAACTCAACCCTACTGCCCCCCAGTCCTGTGTTCCTGCTACCACTACCACGTAGCTGAGAAGAGACTCTGAGTGATTGGAAGAGCAGCCCACACGGTGGGAGATGAGGAGCTCAAATGGTGGGAGCTCTTTCCAGAATCTTCCCCAGGTCTGCCCATTCCGAATTTGGTCTCCTCCCAAAGGTGTGGGTTTTGTGTGGAAAATCTGAGCAAATCTCTGCTTGGCCGTTCTGGAGGAGAGTGAAGGTAGAAGGGGCACCGCCAGAAGGCGGGGGGCTGGAGGAACAATGCCTTCTGTTTCTTACTTTCAAAGCAATTTCGAGAGTTTCCTTTTTGTTCCCCTCTCTTTTGGCATCCTGCTAACTCCACAGAGCTGAACTCCCAACGCTGAAACTTCCCACATGCCTAATCCTCAGTGAGAAAGAGAGTGCCAGGGGCGTGTGGAGGAGGCCAAATTATGAATGGCCAAGGACTGGCATTGGTGAGGCTGGTAACTGCATCACCTTCTGGTTGTCTGAGGATGCAGCTTCCGACAGGGAGGGGCCAGGGTGTGTCCTCGATGGCTAACCATGGATATCATGGCATCGTGCTTGATAACCATTCACCAATATTCCACCAAATACGAACATCGTGGCATCATGCTTCCTAACACTTTACCAATAATCAATCAACAAAAATTTGTTCAGGCCACATCCCCGTCCTGGGGTGATTCTGTAAAGGCATAATCTCTGCTCTTGAGGAAAATTGGGAGGAACGAGGCTCTAAAAGTAAAACATAAAGACTTTGAGACCCGCCATGTTTGAATTTTTTCTCTTAAAAT
The DNA here is from genome assembly GCA_007922815.1 of Macrotus californicus. Taxonomy (NCBI): domain Eukaryota; kingdom Metazoa; phylum Chordata; class Mammalia; order Chiroptera; family Phyllostomidae; genus Macrotus; species Macrotus californicus. The sequence continues at coordinate 95,824 of VMDR010001943.1, forward strand.
TCCCACCCTGCTGCATGGAACCGTCTCTGCTGGACCCTCGGCATTTCCATCCTCGCTTTGTCCAGCAGCCACTGCCATCGGCCACTCGAAGGTGGCTGATTTCCTTTCAGATACTTCAGTTTTGAAATTGGTGCTCATTTGACAAAGGAATGTTTTGCTTCAGTCTCCTCGAAACAGTAGGACATGCGACCACAACTGCCCCCTCCTTCCCAAAGGGTCCCAAACTTTTGGATTTCATGCGCCAGTAAAATATCCGAAAACATTTTCGGCACCAAAGTGCAGTGGCCACTTTTCCATTTTGCCAAGTGAGGATGCTAGAAAAACAAACTACCCTTTGCCATCACCTGTAATTAAAAAAGGACATTTTAACACCAAAAAAGTAGAAGAGATATAATTCCAAAATAAAAGATATTTTGAAAATGGACAACGCATTACGATAAACTCAAGAAACTGTTTTGATCTTCCTTAGTTTTATTGCAGACCAGTAAAAATTGTCATAAGAACGTGCCCTTTCACAGACAGGCATTGGGGGCCATTTTGGGGTGATGTGGGGGGCGGGGATGGAGAGAGAGGAGAGGAGTTTGTGCTCCAATCCCATAACGCAGAGGCTCGGCTCAGAACAAAGTGAAAGTGTTTATTTAGTGAGGAAGTCAGTTCTTGCTGAGACTCAGGAAAACAACACAAGAGCGGATGCAAACAAAGTCCGTGAGGGCTGGCTCAACACCTCTGAAAGCCTGAAACTTGTTGGAAAATCTTTCTTAGGAGATCTGATCCAGAAAGGTTATCTTCCCAAGTAGGTTTTTTTCCGCCAATAAATCTGGCTGGTTTGGAAACCTTTTAGAATTTTTATTTACCACAATGTATACATATTAACATGCCGGGTTTTTTTTGTAGTTTTCCCCCCTAACTACCCATTTTCCATGAGCTGTTCATTGTACCAACTGAGGCTTGCCAACCCTGGTCTGCTCCAGGGACCTAATGCCCTGCATGGCGAGGGGCTTCGGTGGTTATGAGAAATCCATCACTGGGCAGAGCTTCCTCCATGCAGGGACCTGTCTTGTTGTCTTTGCACCCCCAGCACCCAGTATGACCAAGAGAGGGTGCTCAGTAAATGTCGGCAGAATGAATTAGCAAGTAAGGCAGAACCAGAATTAAGAGAGTCATGGATGTGAGACATGGATCTGGGGCCTTGGGTTTTAGAGATTGGAAGATGCTGTTAAAGTCAAGAATGGGCCGTGCTCGGAGCCAGGGAGGGGAAGGGTGGAAGCTAGACTGGTTTCGAGAGGCTGTCTGAAAGGCAAGGACCACCCACTCACAGGAGGAAGCGACACCTAGACGGGTTGACTGCTGCATGACCTTCCTCTTACCCACGAACAGGCTCTGGGTCTCTGTCAGCAGAGAGGTGTGGCTTTGAGAGACTAGGAGTGATACAGCATCTGTTGTCCACATGGAAAACCACTCAGGCCTTCCCTTTCTACTCCCTTCCCACCATAAACCGGGGCAGAGACCAGGCCTGGGCATGCCTTTTTCCCCAGGGTTTGCTGGCACTGCTTTGGCTGTGGAGCTGGTGGTGGTGGTGGTGGTGGTGGTGGTGACCCGGACCTGGTGGGTTCTCAGGTGGAGGCTGCAAAACCTGCCTCTGCTTTCCTCGCTGACTACTCTCCCACTCTGTCACCAGACCCCAGCCTCCATGTACCTCTAACGACTCCTCGAACATTCCATGTTCCTTTCAGCCCCCAGAGCTTTGTACCTCCCTATCCCTGTGCCTGAAAGCGTGTGCCCATATCTTGGCCCGCCCACCCCCTTGCACCCATCACAACCTCTCACTCTTCAGAGAGGCCTGCCCCGAAAGCGCCTGGCTGGGCACAGACTGCTGTGTCACTCGTGATACTGCCTGAAACGACATTGTTTTCTTGTTTCTCACTGTTTTCTTGTTCTTTATTGGTCTCCCTCCCTCAACTGCCAGCTCCATGTGGGCAAAGGCTCTGTCCCTCATGCCTAGCACACAGTAGGGGCTCAGCCAGTATTTATCGAATGAATGAATGAGTGACAGGTGGAGGAGACTTTGGGTTAGAGGGTCCAGCGTGAGCCTGACTGTGCTCTCCTGGGTTCCCACCTGTTCCCCAGGGGAGGTCCTGGGAGAGGTGGGCAGGGCCCCGCACTCCGGTGTGTGTGCCTGCATGTGGCTCTCCCTTGGCGGCTGGTCACCGGAGGTAACTCTGATGTTGCAAGATGATGAAGAGCAGTGAAGAGAGAGGAAGTCATGGCCTCTGTGGCTGCTGCATAGTGCCAGCTTGGAGGAAGGGGTCCTGCTCAGCCCTCTTTACCCCCGGGCTGGACCCAGGGCCCAGGGGCAGGATCCTTCCAGCTTCCAGTCAGGAGTTCTACCACTTGTGAAAGCAGATGGGAGCTTCTGAGCAGATGCTCTCAAAAGAGGAAGAAGAGGACAGACTGTCATGTTGAAGATGCCTTTGAGAGATCCCTAGGATCATCCCTCAGCCCATTCTCACGTGACTCATGAGGAACCTGAGGCTCAGTGAGGTCAAGATCACATGACTCGTGGAAGACAGAAAACCCCCCAACAACTCAAACCCCTGATTTGAGGCCAGTGTTGAGCCCTTTCCCACTAAAGAGACTCACTTATCATTCATTCATTCATTCATTCATTCATTCATTCAGTATTTATTGAGAACTTACTCTGTGGCAGTCTCTGTTCCACGTTCTGGAGCTCCAGAAGGAAACAAAATGAAGCGTCTGAATGTCTGCCCTCATGGGACTTCCAGTCTGGTACAGAGGCAGGCGACAAAAGGTGGACACAATATCAGCAGGTTCTGCTGGAGGTGGTGGTGTGAGTGGCTCCACACCTCTAGTCATTCAGTCCCTGGTTGTCCAAAGATAAGAGGCAAGCCTCACCCTGAGGCCTGTGAGTGGAAGGGAAAGAGAAATGGGACCAGGGAGCCTTTGGAGCCGGCAGTTGGCTTCCTGCCTGAGTGGCGGAGGCCAAGCAGCACAAGGCAGGGGGCCTTTCTGACAGGTGGCTGTCGGCCCTTGGCCCCTGCCCTCACCCCTCCTCCTGTCTCCCTAGCTGTGTGCCAGCCGCCGTGCCAGAACAGGGGCTCCTGCAGCCGGCCCCAGCTCTGTGTGTGCCGCTCTGGCTTCCGCGGAGCCCGCTGTGAGGAGGTCATCCCAGAGGAGGAATTTGACCCCCAGAACTCCAGGCCAGCCCCCCGACGCTCAGCCGAGGGTTCACCCAACTTGCGCAGGAGCAGCCCAGCCCGAGAAAGCACAGCAGCCAGATCACAACCACTGACACCACAGCTGCCACCGGCCAGGTAAGTCCCCTCCTCAAGGGCACATCGGGTCTGGGGCTTTTTCCTTAGGACCATTTGGGGAAGATCTTGGAGAAGGCCAGAGTTGTCCTTCCTTTCCTCCTCCACACTGCTCCCCCCTTTCCCTGCACCCACAGGAGGTGTGGAGAGGAGAGCTGGTGAGCAGGGGTTGGCGTAGGCTCTGCCAGGCTGGGGTGGACAGGGGAAGTGGGAGGTAGGGGAAGGCTAAGGAGGGCATGTCCCTGGGACAAGGCTCCATCTCCTTTTTTTAAAATTTTCATCCAAGTATATATTTATTGATTTTAGGGAGAGTGGTAGGGAGGGAGGGAGAGAGAGAGAGAGAAACATTGATCAGTTGCCTTCCATAGTCACCCTGATGGGGGATCAAACCCACAATCTAGGGATGTGCTCTGACCAGGATCAAACCCTCAACTTTTTGATGCACAGGATGACACGCCAACCAACTGAGCCACCCTGGCCAGGGCTAGGACCAGGCTCTCTTGTTTGCAGTCTTGGCCTCGCCCCTTCCTAGATGGTTGACCTTGGGCAAAGTACCTCTCTGATTCCTCGTGGGTGGGGTGGGGACAACAATGACAGCAATGACCATGGAATTGTTGTAAGGATTAGGTTAGTTAACACAGCGCTTAGAACAGTGCCTGGCACACGGTGAACTCTTTACAAATGTCTCTACTTCTCCATCTGTGGTCTCTCTGATGCATGCAGGAAGCACACCTCTGCCAGAAAAACCCCCTTCAAGTCACTCACCACCCAGCGCTAACCTCTCTCTTCAGAGGGGAAGAGAAGGAGCGTATGGGGGAAGGGAGGAGAAGGAAAAGGGGCGAAGGGAATGCTCACGGGCAGGATTCCCTGGCCTGCTCACCAGCCAAACTGGCTAGACTTTCTCGAGCTCCGGACAGGAAACCTGAACTTTGTAATCTGGTCCATTTCTAGAGAGCTGTGTTTCCTTTTGGTTTTTCAGGTTAGTTTTTCCATTCACTTTCTACTTCGGAAGTTCTTTGTGAAATGTTGCCACCTTGTCTTGCTGAACTGAAGGGAAAAAAGGATTTGCCCTTTCGGAGGCCAGAGAACCAGGGAGAGAAGGCTGACCGTGAGGTCAGGTCTCCTGCCAAAAGCTCAGGAGAGGAATGAAAGGAGGCTGAGATGGTCCAGCAACTCTGAAGAGGAGGGCAGGCCAATCAGGGTCTTGGTTAGGTGGGGTTCCAGGGCCTGACCCCCCAAGCAGGTGGTTTCCAAAGGCAACCAGGAGCAGATGAACTCAGGGTGAAGCCTAGGGAGCTCCAAGGTCAAAACTAGAAGAGCCAAACCCTTGGGTCAAGGTCTAGGGATGCTGGTACAGAGAGTGGGAGGGGCAGAGCTAAGGGTCTAGGTGGACAACTTGGGGGACAGGTGGGTAGGGCCTGAGCCTTGTTCTGATTAGTCTCAGCTGTGGGTCCCAGGTGGTGGGAAGGAGCCTAGAGGAGCCCCAGTGGGGCCAGCTCCAGGGCCCTCCAGAGACAGGGTGGGAGCAGTCCTTCCAGCGGGGCTTTCCCCTGGAAGCCCTCTTTCGGCTTGCATGATTCATTCATTTATAACGCACTGATCTTCTGTGAGTGTTGGAGAGTGTTCGCTTGGCAGGTCATTCTGCCCTCCCTCCCTTGAGTCAGAGCTGTCTGACACCCCCATCTTGCCAGCCCATCCTGCCTGCTCCTCACATTCTTCAAGGCTTGTTCCTGCTTCCTCCAAACCTGTGCTCCCCAGTCACTTCCGCCCAGCTACCTGACTTCCTGCGGCACACACTTGTGGCACATCCCCATGGGCCTGTGCCCTGGAAGGCAGGGGCTCCATCTCACACTCAGTCTGCATTTGCACTCTGTCACTTGGTCCTGACCAAAGAGTGGGTGTTTGAACCCTCACCCTGAGCCCGGAACCAAGGTCATGGCCCCTGTGTGCTGAGGGTGCAGGGGAAGGTGAGGCTCCCTGACTTCCTGTGTAGTACTTTCACTCTGTCTTGGGGTGGTCTGTTTATTTGCTCACTGGACCAGGAGCTCCTGAGAGCAGGGACTGTGGCCCCCTCTCAGTCTGTGACCATGGCCCTGGTACCTAACACTGCAGGTGCTCAGTCAACAGAAGCTGAATGAATAAATGAATGAGACTTGATGCTGGGGAGAGGAAGATGCTGGGAAGAAAGGAGGACAAGCTAGGGGAGGGAGCCTTTGATCTCAGCCAAGTTTGGAATGAGCATGAGATGCTGGAGGGTGAAGGCCCAGGGTGAGGTCTGTGGCCCACAGCAGGACTGCTCTTGAGCTTCACAGGCTCCCTGGCCAGCGGCTACGGTGACATTTTTAATGAGCTGTCGTCTGCAGGCCAGCCCAGTCCTCTCTCTGCCCTGGGACCTCAGTGCCATGAAGTCTGGGAAAGTCCGAGTGGCCCGCTGTCAGCCCAGCTGTGTCTTGCTTTGGGAGACCAAATCCTGCTTGCCTTGTGGTGTAGACATTTCCTGTGAGCTTGGCCAGGTTTCCCAAGCAGCTGCTTGCTTCTCTCCTGATGGCAACTTGGACAAGCCCTTGGTGTCCAGCTAGAGGGAGTGACATGACTCAGAGGCATTCTAAGAGCAAGAGAGGGGTACAAAATGTCCAAGAGAGGGAGACACCACAGGGATTGGTGTTGGCCAGAGGCCTCCTTTAGGAGAGGATTATGCGGAGGCCAAAAGACCCGTGTCCCAGAAGGAGGATAAGAGGGAGGGGCCAGGAGAGTCTCTGGCAGCAGGCAGGATGCTCTGCAGAGAGCCAGACATGGAGCAATGTTGCCCAGCTGTGGCCTGGGCTGAGTGCTCCTTCTGAGCCCCAAGTTGAGGCTTGTTCCCCAAGGCTGGTCAGAGGGCCTGCCCACCTGAGGAGCAAGGGCCAAGCATCTGGGAAGGCGCATTGAGAGATTGGGAAAGGAGGTGGTTACAACACCCTAAAACCCGCAGGCCTTTGAAAACAGTGCTTTACATGGTGCTTCTCAATACTACAATGGGAAGTGAATCGCCTGGGAACTTGTTAATGTGCAGCTCAGGTCTCAGGTGATGCTGATGCTGCTGGTCCTTGGACCACACCTTGAGTTGTGAGGGTCCTCACCTGGGCTTTTGGACAGTCCTGGGTTCCAGTCCTGGATTTATTACTACCCAGCTGTGTGACATTAGGCAAGCATCCTAACCTCTCTGAGTCAGTAGTCTGTACCTGATAGGATTCCAAGGACTAAATGAGGTCATATGAGTAGGTGCCTGATGTGAGCTAGTGCTCAATACCTGTTAGCTGTCAGCCGGCTGGTTCTCTTTGCCTGGAGCACATGAGTGGACAGAAGACTGTGACAAAGAGCAGACACAGGAGTGTGCATGTGGCTGTGCATGTGTGTGCGTGCATGCGTACTTGGGTACACCAATCTGCTCTGGGGGGATGTCAGAGCCCAGGCCCAGCATCAGGGAAGGTGTGCCTGGCAGAGGCAGCGGCACCAGGGGTGGCTTTGTCCAGCTTGGTTGTTCCACCAGGACCTGTCTCACTGGCTTTATGGCAGATGATATCAAGGGAAGGTGTCACGACATTTGTCAGAGTGGGAGGGACTTCCTCTGGGTGTGCTTATGGGCCTAACCTGAGGGTTTAGAGGCTGGCCCCTGGGGACACCTAAGCATGCTTGCTCAGTACTTGGGAAACAGGGGCCTAGAAGGCAGTGCTGAGCACAGCAAATGGGGATGGTGGGGAGGTATCTGGGAAGCTGTGGACCCCATGGTGGGGGCTCTCCATGGGCTGCTCCCCCAGAAGGCAGCTCTTCTCTGCACACCCCATCTCTTTATATCCCCTGTATTAGTTTTCTATGGCTGCGATAACAAATTTCCACAAATTTAGCAGCTTAAAACAATGCAAATTATTATCCCACAGTTCTGTAGGTCAAACCTCTTACATGGGTCTGACCAGGCTAAGGTCAAGGTATCACAGGGCTGAGCTCCCGGAGGCTCTAGGGGAGAACCCATTTCCTTGTTCGTTCAGGTTGTTGGCAGAACCCAGCTCTGTGCAGTTGTAGGCCTGAGGTCTCATTTCTTTGTGGTGGCACCCAGAAGCTACCCACATTCCTTGTCTTGTGGCCACCTTCCTATCTTCAAGGCTGGCAGTGGCAGGTACATTCTTCATGTTTCGAATTCCCTCTGTTCTCCTCTTTGGCTGAATCTCTCTCACTGACTCTTTTGCTTTCCTTACTTCTAAGGGCCCCATGGGGTCACACTGGGCCCACCGGGATAACCCAGGACACTCTCCCTGTCTTAGTGGCAGCTAATTAGTAACCTAAGTTCCATCTGCAATCTTAATCTCCCCTGGCCACTTAATGTAGCATGTTCAAAGGCATATACCAGGGGACACAGATCATGGGGGCCAGCCACACCCACCCACTGCAGCCCATTCCCACTGGGACCCTCCATCAGAAGTGTGACAGCTCCATTGTCAAGGGCTTGCCACCAGGTGGACCTGGCTCCTTCCCAGAGGGAGATGTCTTTCGTTTTCCTGTTATTTAACATTTTATTGCAATCCTTTGGCAGTTCATAAGTGTGATGACTAGGTGTTCACGCTCTCGTGTGACGTGTGCCTCCCACACACCTCGTTACATCAGCACATTACCCATCTGACATGAACTCGGTAAAAAAAATAGATATATTGTAAACCTCCAACGTGAGAGTCCCCTCCTTTGGCTCACTTTTTATTTTCCACTTTCTAACATGACATATCATTTACTTATTATGTTTATTGTTTAGCATCTGTTTTTCCCCCAAATACAGTGAGAGCTCCTCAAGCGCAGGGGTCTTTGTTTTGTCCAGATATATCCCCAGCTTCCAGAACAGTTCCTAACAGATAGGAAGCATCAATAAATAGCTACCCACTGTTGTCACCTGGAACAAAGGTGGTGGCCTCGGGCCATTCCCTTCTGAGCTTGCACTCGCCTATCCCCTAGCTGATCAGGAAGGGGCTCTCCCAGTGCTCCCAACAGGAGGGTACCTGCCCAGCCTGTGCCCCCTGGCCATGGGGGTCTGGGGTGAGGGCAGGCTGAGGGCCATACACCTCTCCTAAGGGTGACTGCCGGCAGCCAGAGTAGGGCATAGCAGACCCCTAGGATTGCGGGGAGGCTGGTGCGGGGCTGTGGCAGCTGTGAAGGGGTCTCCTTCCAGCTTCTTCCATCTCATGGGCCGTTGAAGAGTCCCATGAGCCCTTCCCTGGGGCTGTGGGTTTGGAACAGGAGGGCTCAGAAGAGAGTAGTCAGAGGGAGATACTCCCTCATGGGCCTCCAGCCAGAACTAATGGAAAGGGCTTTATTGTCCCAAGTCTGAAGTCACAGAAGCCCTGCTGCTGCTTTTTGAAAGAGTAGAAAAGGTGTGTGTCTCGGCTGCAAGCTGTCTTCACTGCCCACAGCCCCCTCCCCGCTGCTTGCACTGTGTTCTGCTTGTACTGGGGTTGGTGCAGGGTCCCTTGGCACTCAGTCCCTGCCAACTGTGCCCATCCCTGCCCTGGGAGTAACTGGTGGGTGGGCCCAAAGCACTCCGTTCCTGCCAGGGAGAGGAGGGAGGCAGGCTGTTCTGTGCGGGACCTTCCAGTCACTGGACACGACACCAGGGGATGACTGTTCCTTTACAGACTCTATGACAGATGCCCCAGGAACCGTGTCATGTGTGGCCTGTGCAGCTGCACGTGGTGACCCTGGCCCTGGCTTCTTCCCAGAGGGAAGTGTCTCTCATTTTCCCCACAAAGCGTGTTGCTTCAAGGCCGTTCTCTCCAGCTGGGTTTAGCTGCTGAGGCCCCTTCTAGGTTTCTCCAAAAGGGAGGTGGGCCTCTGGGACCTCGTAGTATTCATGTGCACCACTCCGACCCCCCAAATACCTGAGAGCCATGGGGCTCAGGGCCTGGGCAGGACCGTAGCTGGCCTTAGGGTACCTGAGTGAATAACCAAAAGACACAGGCCATGGACAGATGCAGCTGGGCACTCAATCTGGCGGTGTTTTGACTCGAGGCCTAGGGGTCCTGGCAGAGGTCACGAGAAAGATGGGGGCCAGTGTGCCTCTTCCTCTGCAACAGAGACTTCGAGCCCCTTCCTTCCACCCTGCTCAGGGTTGGTGAAGTTGCCAAGCTCAGGCCTCTGAGTGCTCAGGGGAGAAGGGGGCCTGGGGCCTTCTAGCGCCTCTCTTGCTCCACACACAGAGCAAGTGGGCAGATTCAAGAGAAATGGTATCTCCTTCCTGTGCACTTCCTCTTACCTTTCTCCCTCACTTACTTAAGTTTGCAGGTGGCCATCTGGCCTCGATGGCCTGAGACAGCCCCCAAATCTCTGAGGAAGACTGCATGACTCCCCTTTCCAGCTTTTTCCCAGAGCTGAGCATTACCCTTTGCTAGGTTAGGTGCCAAAGAGGCACTTCCTCTCAGTCCAGCCCTGGCCCCAGCCCTCTACAATCTCTGAGATGTGAGCTGTTGGCCTCCTACTTGCCCACCGCTACAGCACAGTGATGGAGAAACTTCGAGCCTCTTCCTCTTCTAATTCCCCTTCTTCACCATCATCATCAGAGGGTTCATTGTCCCCTGCTCTGTGCTTTGGGCACCGTACTAGATGCTCTGCCCACCTCTCCCCTCCCCTCCCCTCCCCTCTCCTCTCCTCTCCTC